>JADHKO010000017.1:176932-240566 GCA_019925425.1 Ophiostoma pallidulum
GCCGAAGAGCTGGTGGCAGAGCTAAAGCCCGACGCCGAAGAACTGGTGGCAGAGACGGAGCCCGACGCCGAAGAGCTGGAGCCTGACGCCGAAGAGCTGGTGGCAGAGACGGAGCCCGACGCAGAAGAGCTGGAGCTCTCAGACTCGCACGGGACAGAGATCGAGCTGGAAGGGGAAACGGTGCTGGAGCCTGACGCCGAAGAGCTGGTGGCAGAGACGGAGCCCGACGCAGAAGAGCTGGTGGCAGAGCTGGAGCCCGACGCCGAAGAGCTAGTGGCAGAGATAGAGCCCGACGCCGAAGAGCTAGAGCTCTCCGACTCGCACGGGACAGAGATCGAGCTGGAAGGGGAAGCGGTGCTGGAGCCGGACGCCGAAGAGCTAGTGGCAGAGATGGAGCCGGACGCCGAAGAGCTGGTGGCAGAGCTGGAGCCCGACGCCGAAGAGCTGGAGCTCTCCGACTCGCACGGGGCAGAGATCGAGCTGGAAGGGGAAGCGGTGCTGGAAGCAGCGCTGGAAGACGAGCTAGAAGCAGAGCTGGAGCCCGACGCCGAAGAGCTGGTGGCAGAGATGGAGCCTGACGCCGAAGAGCTGGAAGCAGAGCTGGAGCCGGACGCCGAAGAGCTGGTGGCAGAGATGGAGCCCGACGCCGAAGAGCTAGAGCTCTCCGACTCGCACGGGACAGAGATCGAGCTGGAAGGGGAAGCGGTGCTGGAAGCAGAGCTGGAAGACGAGCTAGAAGCAGAGCTGGAAGCAGAGCTGGAAGACGAGCTGGAAGCAGAGCTGGAAGACGAGCTGGAAGCAGAGCTGGAAGACGAGCTGGGCGCGCTGATCGAGGCCGACGACGACGGGGTGGAGCTGCTGGAGCTGCTGGTGCTGCTGCTGCTGCTGGCGGTGGTGCAGCCGAAGGAGATGGTGGAGACGCTGATGGTGCAGGACTGCGGCTTCTTGGTCTGCGAGGGGTAGACGATGGTGCAGGCCTTGGCGCCGCCGCACTTTGTGTTCTTGACGACGCTGCCGTCCTTGGAGCAGGCGGTGGTGTCCTCGCAGCTGGAGCCGTCGGGCATGTCGTAGACGAACTTGAGGTCGCAGTCGAACTCGGTGGAGACGTGGATCTCGGTCACGGAGAAGGTGTCAATGTCCTCGGTGTCGTCGACGTTGAACGAGGGGCACTTGGACGGCGTGGAGTGGCAGACGCCGCTGATGTAGCTGTTGCTGCTGCTGCTGCTGCTGCTGCCATGGCCGGTACGGCGCTCGATGCGCGAGCGGCTGGTGGAGCCGGACTTGCAGGAGAAGCCCTTCCAGCTGAAGTCGTTGTAGGAGCTGAAGCTGCCGCTGCCGAGGCCGTAAAAGTCGAAGCTGTCCTGCTGGGCCGTCGTGCACTTGTCACGGCAGTCGAAGGGGTTGTAGGGGTACGACGACTGGCTGGTGTTAGTGGAAGGGGTACCAGTGTGCATGGCATGGGTTCGTTCGGCCCCCTTCTTTTTTTTCTCTTTCCCGACTTACCTTGGTCGCGGCCACGCTCGCGGCGAGCGAGAGCAGGGTGACGGTCTTCATGGTCGGCACGAGGTAGATTGCAGAGGATGAACTGGATATATGGGCGTTTGGTTTCTCTGAGAGGGCTTGAAGAGCGAATGTGGCGGTTTGTGATGCCGAGGATCGGGAACCGGAAACAGGGACGAGAAGATATATATAAAAGAAAAATAAAACGAGAGGCGAAAGCAAAGAAGCGAATGACTTTGACTTTCAAGAAAAGAACAGGAAGAGAGAAAAAAAAGAACAACGACCAGATCGAGCACCAAGAATTGACTGGCAGTGGCACAAGGGGGATGAAGAGAAGGAGAAAAAAAAGAGAAAAAAGAGAAAAAAGAAAAGGAGGACAAGAAGGAGGAAGCGGACGTCTATATAGTCGATGTCAGAAAGGGGGGGGTGTATGGGAAACAGGCCGCCAACATCATGGAAGGCCATTATGGCGGGCACAGCGAGACAAGATGCTCTGCGTGGTGCAGCGAGCGTGTAAGTGGTGAATGGAGGGTATCCAGTACGCAGTACGACGTGCGAGGTACTCTGTGCAGAAAGGAGAGAAGAGGGTGTGGAGGCGGCCAGGGGGGGGGGGGGGGGTGAAGGGGGGTGAGCCGAGCAGGACCCAGTCTGGGATGGACAACATGGGGAGTGGCCCACCACTAGGAAAGAAAAAAAAGGATGAACCAGGGTGCTGGTGGACGGAGGGGGTGGCTCGGCAGCAGGGGTCGATGAGGTGTTCATGTTGCTATTGTTGTTGTTGTTTAAGTTTCTTGGCCAGACCGGGGGGGGGCACAAGATGGACGCCAACAGACGGCCAGGGGCTTTCTTGCGGGCTCTCGTGACCCCTGTTCTTTTTACTCTTTCTGCTTTGTCCGAACAAGTCACCGGCTGGGGCATCGTACGTCGTATCCAACGGCACGAGTGCGGAGCAGAAAAAAGAAAACAAGCTGTTGGCGGACCGTTTTCTTTGCTTCTTTGTCTGGCCGTTTCCGACGGTCGGGCGAGTCTGTGAAGGGATCGTCCTGGACGAGACAGAGTACGACGTAGTGTGGCTGTCCGGCCTCTTTCTGCTCTCTGTCCGTCTCTGTCCGTCTCTGTCTGTCTCTCTGTCCGTCTCTCTCTCCGTCCCCCTGTCTCTCTCTCTCTCTGAGTCAAAACTCCCCGCACAACGAGCGCACCGCCCGCCACCGCCGCCACACAGAGCATCATTGGCCAGCCGCCAGGCTTCGCAGACCTGATGTGCGGTCAGAGCTCGAGCTGAAAGGCAGGCAGCGTCTGCAGGCGGTTCTCGTGGGCGTCGTCGGACTGTTTCATGCAGGTGTCCTAGCCTTGGTCTGTCTCGGGGCATGCATGCAGGTCCGGCCCCTTGCAGCTGAAAAGGAGAGAACGGAAAAAAGGAGAGAAAAAGCAAACAAGACACACTACGGCACGCAGAACGGCGGCCGGCCGCGCCATCAGAGACAAGCTCAACGTGCCCGTCGCCAGCGTGGACAGCAACGTGGTCGACCGTCGTGGCCACAGCAGCCGTCGTGGCCACAGCAGCCGTCGTGGCCACAGCAGCGCATCGTCGCTGGTCTCACTCTCACGCTCTCACGCTCTCTCGCCAGGAACCCAACGCTGCCCGAAGCGCCGCCGGTTTTGTCTCTCTTTGTCTCGTCTGTTCGCTCGTCTTCACGCCCTCCGCCTGGGCGTATTTTTAGCAGAACTCTCCGCTGTCTTGCGCCAGGAGCTGCCTTGAAAAGTGTCTTGGCCGCCTGAGCCTTCAAGTGCTGTGCAGTGTGTACATGTACTCGTACATAGTGTGCTTTTGGCCGTTTTCGTGGACAAAACCTGCCAGCGTAACGCCAGGGGTAGCGAGAGGGGCGAGAGGGGCGGCCGTTCTCGTTCTGGCGGTTAGCGGCCAGTGGGCGGAAAGCAGCGCGGTTGGAAAGGGAAAAAAGAAAAAAAGAAGGAAAAAAAAAGAAAAAAAAAGAAGAAGAAAAAAGGGGGGCACCAAAGCCAGGCACCACTTGCGCACTAGCGCGGAAAGGCCGCCTTGAGGGCAGGTACGTTGCTCGGTATTCGGCCGGGCAGCAAAGAAGGCGCTGCCGTCTCGTCCTTCCCTTTCCAGCGCCTCGGTTTGCTGTTCGTTTGCCGTCTGCTCTGCGCCTGCTCCTTCCCTCCAGCCGGGTGGCTGCTTCCGCATCCGGGCGTGTGCAATACCGTACTCGTATTTGATCGATCCTCGTAGGCGCTGGGCCTGGGCTGCCCCTTCCTTTCGCGATTCTCGTATTCTTTCTTCTTTCTTCTTTCTTCTTTCTTCCTTCTTCTTCTTGTCAGCGGTCCATGCGCTGTCGCTCCTGCCCTCCCGCTGGCCCTGAAATTGGGCGGCGTCGGACCCTTTCCAGCGACCCACCATCGGACGAGCCAACAAGCGCTCAAGCCCTCGTCCGCCTTCGTCCGCCGCCTCCACTGAATATCGCAATACGAGAAATACGGCGTACGAGCGCATGTCACTGGGCTTCCCACAGCGCACGCCCCGGCCAGTGACATCCCCAGCCAGAGTGCAATCTCGGTTTTTTTCTTTCTTTTTTCTTCTGGGCCCCTTCTACTGCGCGCTCTTGGCCTCCCTCGGCCTAGTCCGAACCAGGCGCACGGGGCGCCCAGCGATGCGAGCAGAGTACGGAGTACGATACCTGTGAGGACGGAGTACGTCGTACGGAGTACGAGTACGTCACTCGTTGTCCCCGCGGCCACTATCGGTGTCTGCTCGTTTCATTTACAGAGGATGGAGCGCCCTCGTGCCGTGAAGCGTGCTGTGGTGGCTGCTGACCGTCACAGACGGGGGGGCCTCCGTATATCCGGGGACTCGTATACGAGCTACGACAACACAGACGTAATGAGCGGCCTTGGGTGAAATGAGAAATGAGAAATGAGAGACGAGAAACGAGAAACGAGACACGAGAAATTAAGAAAATGGCCTGCCAAGGCGGCCTCTGCACGCTCGTGGGACTACCCGCCTTGCAGAGCTGAACAGCTGGCCGCCTGTGGATGCGGCCACAAGGACAAGCCTCACGGAAGACGAGGATGCTGTTCAGAGGCGAGCGTTTATTATGCGCGGCGCGAGAGTCGGCCTCCGGCGTCTGCTCTGCCAGAACGAGCGTCTCTCCGCCAATGGATTTCCTGGGAGGGGGAGGGACTTTCTCAGCACACGCGCCAGCCACGGCGCGCAATCTGTGTATACGAGTACGTCGTATCTTCTCTATTCCGTGCTTTGTCTGGCAGAGACAGGAACAGCCTGTCGTCACCGAAAACAAGAGGGGCATGTTGCGGATGCAAATGAAGAGGCCGGCAGGTCAGGAGGCCAGGAAACGGCGAGTAGAGAGTACGGAGCAGGACATCCAATAACAACACACCACCTCTCCATACTACGCGTTACGACGGGACCCCTCTAATTTTGAGAGCGAGCGAGAGAGAGAGAGAGACACGTCTGCGGTCGACTTGGCTGGCCGAAAAGTGCCATGGATGGAAACCCGTCTTTATTTTCGTCTCAACTCAGGCGGCCCGTGGCCATTCCCAAGCCTTATTTTGGCCGTCCACAGAGTTTGGACCTCTCTCCGATTGCTCGTCCGACCTGGCATTGTGCTGTCCACAGCTGCGAGTATGTCGTACGGAGTACTCTGTGAGCTCTGAGCGAACCCGGTCGGCGGGACGCCGGTCGACAAGGGAAGGGGAGGGGGGGGGAGCAGGGGAGGGAGCAGGGGCGGGCAATGTAAGATAAAAAAAGAAAAAGAGCACAAGAAACAAAAGGCGGGCTTGCAGGGAAGACGAAAATAAACCACGCAGTCCCTTGTTGATGGCGAAAGTAACCAGGAGGAGAGCCAGAGAGCGAGCGAGCGAGCGAGCGAGAGAGAGAGAGAGAGAGAGAGAGAGACGAAACCCCTTCCGTGAGTGTTGACGTCGTATCGTGCTCGTCAATGTGCTCACGGGCCAGCACACGCACAGAAAACAGACAGGGTGAGCCGGGCCTCGCTCTCCACTCCGCTCCTGGCGGGATGATCATCAAGGGAGGGGGAAGGATGCATCATTTTCGACAGATTTAGAGAGGACATGGATGGCGACGGACGAGCAAGATACGCGTACGGACACAAGGCTCTGCTGCTGTGCAACCGGGCCACGACACGGCAGCTGCCGTGCGGCGTACGGAGGACGTCGTAGGGTGCTCCCGTGCAGACAGGCATGATTTTGCACACACGAGATGCGAAAATAGAAACAGGAATGACACGATGCCAGGATGTCAGGATGTCAGGATATCGGGATGTCGGGACACCACGGTGGCATGGACACACAGCAGCAGAAGGAGAACCAGGTGGGACGACAGCCAACGTCGAGAGGAAGACAGGAAGCAGGAAGCAGGAGTGCAGCAATGCAGGGACAGGGAGGAGTGAGGGAGGGAGAGCTCGTATTGCTTAGCGTTCTGGGAAACCCATTGGACGGCAAGAGGCCGTTTCTGAAACATGGCGGCAGACGGGGGGCAACCAAACAGAAAGCCGGGGGCGACGTGCGACGTCCGGCGTGCAGAAGACCAAGTGGCTGCAAAAAAAAAAGAGAAAAAAAAAAGGACGAAAAAGGCTCGCGCAACCCGCTGCTGCTTTTGCTGGGGCCCTTTTGCTGGGTTTGCTCTCTTCCCCTGTCCCCTGCACAACTCTCAAACGGACTCAGCCACGATTGGCAAGCGGGGGGCGCAACCGTGCGGTCTTTTTCTTTTTCGTTGACGCGACGCAGGAGGACGACCACTGCAAGAATCGAAAGTCGTTTTTGTGCCCCGGGTGCATACGAGTGGTACTTTTGCACATGCCAGGGCCACGTACGAGTACGCTGGCGAGGGGGACGAGCACCTCGTACTCTGTGGAAAACTTGAAAGGAAAAGAAAAAGAAGCCGCTCTGCGTTGGCAATCCTTGTGACAGGGGGGGTTGACCATGTATTCTACGTCGTAGATTTTTTTGACGCTGTACGGAAGAAGGAATCGATGCCGACGACCACAGAGTACGGAGTAAGTACTTACGAGTGCCGCTGCACGACGAGGGCTCCATGATCCCCGGTGGTCGTCTGCGATGTACTCCGTACGGAAGACGATGTTGCTCACACGACGAGAAGAGAAGAAGACGAAAAAAGGGGCAGTCTGAAACAAATGGTCGGGCCCAAAATAAACATAAAGCCACGCCAGGCCATAATCCTCCGGACGCATTCCCACACTTTTTCTTTTTTCTTTTTTCTTTTTGGCCGTCCGCGCATGTCGGACGGAGGATCAGGGGACCGGGGAGTGGCCGTTGTGAGCGCGACAGAGCCGACCGTTGGGTGAATGGAATGCTTGCAGCCTGCAACCACTTTACATAAGATACTTGGTCGCGGTCAACCCGACGAAGTCGTCCTCTAGAGATGCCCGGAAGGGGGGGTATTTCACGACAGTCTGACGCGTACAGACAATATACTCTGTAATCTCATGTTCTGTAAAAACAACAAAAAGCAAAAGAAGAAAACGCACTGCACACCTTACGACATGCGCTGTTGACCGTCTCTTTCTCGCTTTGCTGCTTGCTCCTTGCTCCTTGCAGCCCCCCTTCCACCCCGGCAACACACCATTTGTGATGTGCTTTGAAATTCGGGCATCTTAAAATAACAGCCGAACGCGTGAGAGGGAGGGCGGAGAGGCGGCGAGAACCGAGAGGATGCCATCCGTCGCTGCGTTGCAGCGTGCCCACGTATATGTATACTTGTGCTTGTATACGTCGTACGTATGCGTTGTAAGTATCCTTCCTCCTTCGGGCCATCGCACGACAGCCTCGTTGGCCTTGCGACGTACGAGTCGTGGGCGTTGCGGTGGTTAATTTCGTGCTCTGCCAGACGTCGGAGATGATGGCGGTCGTTGCCATATTACGAGAACGGGAGTACGACGTACGGCGTACGGGTACGGAGTACTCGTAGCTGTTGAACGAGCACTCGTACCTCGTACAGATACCCCCCCCCATGTCCAGAGCAACATCAGAATACCCACCAGACCAGACCAGAAGCAGGCAGCACGATGTCACGCCGTTGTCTCGCGGCGCGGCACATCCTTGCTGCCAGGAACACAGCCCCACCTCAGCTGGGCCTGCCGTAGGAGAGAAAAAGAAAGTAGGGGGGAGAGAGACGGGAAGACGATCGAAATGCCCGGCCACCGAGCAAGAGGGGGGGAGGAACGATCTACGAGTAATTGCAACCGGGATACGAGAAACAAATTTCCACCTCACCAGGGATGTTACGAGTGTCCTGCCGATTTCGTGCAGTGGTCATACTCGTAGGCCTCTAGAAAGCAAAATCAAGAGAAAGAGAAAGAGTCATGCCCAAAGGGGGGGGGGTCGATGGGAAAAGGGGCACAAACATCGACCTGGACCACCGATCAACAACAGAACGGCACTCCAGGGGCGGAACCATACTAGTAGCATACGACATTTATGGACATACTGCTTAATACTACGAGGTAGAGAGGTAGCCCACCCCCCCTTTATTATGCTCCGTTTTGCTGGGTGCCTTTTCTTTCCTGTTTTCCCCCCCCTCCTCTCCCACCATACCCCCCTTTTATTCCTGCCTTTGCTCTAGTACAAATCGTGAAAAAGAGAGTGCTCTCTCCACGATACGACGTGCTAGGACACAATGCCCACAACGCAAGATACGCCGCAGGTCGATCGTGCTCTTAGAGTGCTGACGAGTCCGTCGTCCGCCGTACCTCCGTTAGAGGTACGACGTACGAGTCCTCTCGGACGGAGCATTGTAAGATACGTCGTACTCCGTATGTAGCTGCGAGAATGGGAGAGAGCGTCGCATGTGGAGAACGCCGCCTGTCGAAACGGGCTGCGCTTCCCACCCAGTTGTGCCTCTCCAGCCCCGAAACGGCATGGCCGTGTAGCCGTCCAGAGCCAGAATGCTACCGTTTCGGGTGCATCGACAACAGAGTCGGAGAGTGAGAGGCCGAGCGAGTGTGTTTTTTTTGGTTTTTGTTTCATGTTTCAAGAGTCGCTGGCCACTCCATGACGTCCTCCAGTCCTTGGTGATTTTACCTGCCAACAAAAATAGAAACCCAAAGCCAGCCCGGGCGGCCCCCCCGGTAGAGCCTCTCCGTTGGTCGCGCGCGCGTGCGGTCCCCGTATGCGCCGGAGCATGTTTAAAAATAACTCCAAGGTGGAGGAAGAGCTACAATGTGTTAGTGCTGAAACATAAAACACGGCCATGGCCAAGATGAAGAAGCAAAGAAACCCGGTTCCCCCCCCCCACGACATCGGAGGAAACGACAACCGTGCGCCTTCGTCGCAACGACGAGATGAAATACCAGACGAAACGGAGCAGCGGCAGCCGCTGTCGTCGAACTCACCGACGGCCGAGGCAGGAAGGAGGCGAACGGCGGCACAAAAGAACCAGAGGCAGAGAGACCACGGGGGGCAGGGTTCCCTGAACGGTCCCTCCGTGCCAGAAACCGCCTTCCTCGTCTGGCCGCCCCGGCCGGATAAGAAGGCAGATTGCCTCCACGACCTTCCTGATTACCCTCCCATGCGTTTCCTGTTCTCGGGAGCGAACAGGTCGTCGTTACAAAGAGTACAATGTACGACGTACTGGCATCAGCATCTTCGCTCGTGTGGTCAGACCCCTTTTCCAGTATTCGATCTGTCTACATGCGTCGTGCTCGTAGACTCGCATACGCACACCCGCCGAGAGGGGCAGCCAATTTCAGCTGCGAGTACGACGTAGCTCCAAGCCGACAGGCGGTCATGGCGGAACACCGCGAGACCAGAGGCGGAGGCAGCGGAGGCAGCGGCTGAGGGAACCGTGCAACGCGTACTCCGCACATGAACGACGCGCATACGACTATGTGTGTACGAGTGCTCCGAGTAGTGTGTACTCCGTATTGTGCCGTACGCCGTGTGACTCGGCAAGGCCCCTCACGGCTGAGTCGTACGTCGTACACGTCGTGGAGCTGGCCTCGGCCAGCAGGGATCCCCCTTGCTCCGGCCGGCCGCTCTCGCACTGCGTGGGCTGATATCAACAAGAAGAAGAAGAAGAACAACAACAACAACAGGACGTCCATTCCGACTGCCAGTAAATGGGGCGGCAGCACCGCATGTCCTCCTCGTCCACCATACTGCCACACCTGCTGACGAAGATGCTCGTAGATGGACGGAACAAAGGTTGCCGTGGTCGATCCTTGCACTCGCAACCGGGGCACGGCATGTCATGGACGGCACATACTCCGTACGCAAAGAAGGACTGCATACCATCGCAATGCGACGCTGAAGAAAAAGGTTAAAAAAAGAACCTCCGATCCCCGTCCATCTCCTTCCAACATGAAAAGACTTGGAATCCGAAGAGGCAGCAGAAAACTGGCTCCTTGTCTACGACGTACGCCAGCGGGGCTGCTCGGACTGCCTCCTCCGTTCTGCTTGCCAGCGCGGTCCTTTCTACCAGCATCCTCCGTCTCCAACCCTTCCTGTGGTGGCCGGTGCCATCTCGCATCGACGACATTGACACATGTCTGCGGGCAGACCAGCGCCGAGGGACCAGCAGGCTGCGCGCCGAGGGGGGTGGCAGTACTCCGTAGCAGCATCTCCGGCATCGACAGAACGTCCCTGCGACGACCTCGTACTCGTAGGCCATGTACATGTATATGTACGCCGGCATGTGCAAGACCCCCCGCCTCAAACGTCCCGTCGTGGCTGCAGCGCTGACAAAAGTCCCTCGTTTCGTCTCCCAAACGCTCCCCCTCGCCGTCCGCCCTGCCGATCATCTTCTTCCACTCCCCATTCTTTTTTTTTCTTCTCTTCTGCTTTGCCACCCTCCCAACAGACGACTTTTTCCCCTGACTAGTTCTTCTAGTGGCGTCTTAGTTTTCTGCCCTTGTGCCGCGGGGTTGCCTCTCGGGGGTTTCTTTTCTTCTTTTCTCCTGCATCTCTGTTTCGCCTTTTCCTGCCGGTCCGAGCTATTGTTTCTGCGCACCACGAACTTTTTCCTCTTGCCGTGTTCTTTCTTCCTGTCCCCCCCTCCTCCCCCCCCCCTCCTCCTTCACTAGAGAAGCCTCGTAATATGATACTGTTTTCGGCCTCCCAGTATCTCTCACATTTCTACCCCGACGTCCATCTCGATTCAGCTCATCTCCAGAGGTGCCACCGGGCGCGTTGGTCAGGTGGAATACGAGTACGGAATATCTTTGTTTTCGTCCGCAGCCAAGGTTGTTTTAGTGCCGGCCTGGTTCGGTGTTCTCGACGAGGTACACACAACACATACGAGTATGAGTATCGGGAGGGGCACATGGTTTTTACAGGTATTGTCTTGCTCTTCAGATGGCGGCAACGCTACAACCTTGTCCCGCCAAAAGGAATGCCAGGAAGGCGGCTGCGCCGTTATTTTTGTCTCATCCTGCTGGTTCCTGGCAGCGGTTGTCGCACGTTGTCGCCCTGGGGAGGGGATGCTCTACTTTCTTCCAGTTGCGCCTCTGCATTCCAGTGCTTATCCAGACGACCCAAGAGGGCGGTTGGCCGACTACAAAAGTACGGCGCCCAGCGGCAGTCCCAGCTGATCGTCACAGCATTCCATCCGGGTCTCCGTTCAACAGCCGCAATTCTGGGGAGTCGGGGAGGGAGGGGGCGTGGCCCAAAGGGAAGAAAAAACGGCTTGCTATTTGTTTCATTTTCTCTTTGTTTTAGGTTTTTTTCAATAGTTCTTTATCTTAATTTGCCACAAGCCTAAAGACCATTGTAAGATAGAAAAAAGAACCCGCGGCCCCCCCCCCCCTCCAGAAGAAGAGAACCTCTCTTGGGTCTTTCCAAGGATACGCAAATGGCGAAACAATACCATTCGAGACGACATAGGAAAGTGGGAAAGAAACCGTACAGCCCTGGTCTGCCAGACGGTGCCGGACGGTGTCCTGGAGAGCAAGATAATCTTACGTTGTGCATCGTATGGGGGAGCACAAGCAGTGCTCATACTCGCAGGTTACGAGGCTTTTGCCAAGAAGAGAACTTTTTTTTTCCCTTCTTGCTTCCTTTGGAAGACTGATCAAATAACGCAGTCTACGAGTACCGAGTACGGAGTACAGAGTACTCGTACGTCGTACGCCGGGGGCAGGCAGAGAAAAAAGCTGCGGGGAAGAGGACGGAGAGCCCGTGGCCCGAAAGGCAGAAAAAGGAAACCAGAATATTCTCCGCGCGCTGCTCGTCAAGCGTCCCTCCGGCAAGCAACTAGCTGCATACCAAGCATTGTGGAAATTGCGTGGAAATGGGGAGTGCATGAGGTAAACGAAACGGCTGAAGATGCGTTGCAAGGCAGCCCTTTCTTGCTGTAAGTTTTTTTTTTTTTGCCCGTTCTTTTTCTCCCCGAGCAATACCGGCATGGATGCCTCTGGTAACTTCTCTGTGCGGGGCCATACGAGAACTCGCTCTCGTAGGGGGCTGAAAATGAAAAAAAACTAAACTTCCAAGAGCCTGCTAGTTGTCCTACTAGACAAGGGGCACCATGTTCCGACCAGGGAAGAAGGGCTCCGTATGCCTAAAAAAAGGGGGTGCATGACGAGGGGGACTGTAATACGAGTACTCTAGGTGTGAGAATTACGGAGGAGGCAGGGGCTGCGGCCTCTTGGTGGTCTGGCCATTTGTTTTTCCTCTTTGTGTTTCCCCCCTTTTTCTAGTTGACTACTCGTACACACGAGAACGAGGAGAAAGAGACAACAGACAAAGAGTCTCTCGATATCGGGAAGAAAAAGCAAAACGCACGAGTACGTGAGTAAGATACATATACAGAGCAAGGGCGGGCCGAGAGGATTTCACAAGATACAAACACTTAAACTACGTACCACAGTACGAGTATGCTTACAAGGAACGCATATCCTCCTCGTCAGATACGAGAGGATCCAGCCGCAGCTGCAGCCGGAAACCTGCCCGCCCCGCTGCAGCTTCAACTCGCGTGATGGTGTCTGTTGGCCTTTTTGTTGTCCCGGGTTTGCAAGGTCCCCCAATCTAAAGCCCTACAACGCACTTCGTACGACGGTATGTACTCCGTACGCCGTACTTATTGTCCTCGTACGACGTAATTCTCCGGTCCCGAGAGAGAAAAGCGACCCCGTTTGGATCCGTCTCCCAGGGCCCGCTTGCAGGGTTCAAAAATACCTAATGGAAACTCTGCAAGAGGCCTGAACGGGGAGAGGGGAAGGGGAGGGAGCGCCGGGGAAATTTGGCGGACTCTAGATTAGGAAAGAAGAGGCGAAAAGGGCGAGCTGGGCGAGCTGGGCAAGCTGGGCGAGCTGATTTGAGACGAGAGAGAGAGAGAGAGAAGAGAAGGGGGGGCGTGTGCCGCGTGTTGTGAACACGGCCAACAGTGGACGGCGCTGATCGATGTTCTTGTGTTTTGCTCAGCCGAGGAATGGGTGAATGGCAAGACGGGAGGCAGAAGGGACCTTGTTTTGCGCCGTAGACCTTGTTGTGGCTGTTTGTTTTGCGTTGTGTTGCAACAGTGTTGCCAGGCGGGAGAGAGAGACAGAGAGAGAAAGGGGGCTCTTGGGAACAGGCGACAAGAAGAGGAGAAGGAGGAGTAAACAACAGGAACAAAACAAGTGCTCTCTCTTACTGGCATGGGGACTCTGCTGTGTGTTTGGGGGGCGTCGAGAACGGAGCCCTTTTTGTTTTCACGTTTAGCATCGAGCTGGGAACATTCAAGTTTTACTTTTCGGGGTGTTCTTCCTCCATGAAATAAAGACTTGTGGTTATTCATGAGATGCTATATGCGGTTGTCACGATGGAAGAATAAATACTGAATATGAAAAATAAACAAGCAAAACAAGCACCATAAACATAATAAAACAGAGGGACAACTGTTCTCCCGGCATCGTGACGGTGACAATCTTGTCGACATGGCTGCTCTTTCGGGGGGGAAGGGGCTTTGTAAAGACTCACAACCTCGCTACACTCTCAACGCCCCCGTCACTCATCAGGGTAGATGAGCACGGGCTGTCCCAAACGTGGCAGCATGGCATATCTTCATGTAGGTTCTATTGTTGATGCCGCGGCCGCAAGGCATGGCGACTGCCCAGGTAGTTTATCCACGCGCCCGAAACGAAAAACACAAAAATGCATAGAAATACAACCCAGAGACCAATATGCGACGTGAACACCGCCCAGGCAGAAATGCTGCCCAGAAACAAAAACAGCTTTTGCTCGTGAAACCAAGATCCGCGGCATGCCAGCCCAGGAAAAAAAACAACCGCCCGCCCTTTTACTGCTCCGTCTGCATCTGCCGCATCCGCGCCTCGGCGGCCCGCGCCCGGCGTTCGCGCTCCAGCCGCTGCCGCTGCTCCGGCGTCAGCCCGCGCGCCTCCTCGTCGCGGATCTCCTGCGCCGACTTGAGCACGCCGCCCAGTCTCCGGCGCCCCCCGCCCGACGCCGACGCCGACGCCGACGCCGCACTGCGTGGCGCCGCCGCCTCCGCCTCCCGGAGGCGGGCTTCCTCGGCGCGGCGGCGCGCCGCCTCGGCACGGCTGGCCTCGTCCCGCTCGCGGGCCTCGCGCTGCGCGGCCTCGGCCTTGGTCAGCGGCGAGGGCACGCGCGCGGCCT
Organism: Ophiostoma pallidulum; assembly: GCA_019925425.1. Lineage (NCBI taxonomy): Eukaryota > Fungi > Ascomycota > Sordariomycetes > Ophiostomatales > Ophiostomataceae > Ophiostoma > Ophiostoma pallidulum. The sequence continues at coordinate 191,063 of JADHKO010000017.1, forward strand.
CCCAGTCCAGCGACGACGACGACGACGACGACGACGACGACGACAGCTCGCTGCGTGCCACCCGGAACGCATCCCGCGTGGGCCGGTCGCCGGCGAGCTCAAAGGCGGTCTTGCCGTCGCCGTTGCGGACGGCCGGGTCGGCGCCGGCCCGCAGCAGCAGCCCGCTCACGAGCGCCGGCGCGTTCTGCGACGCCGCGAGGTGCAGGAGCGTGGGCGCGTGGTGGTGCTGCGGCGCGTCCTCGGGGAAGAAGCGGAAGTCGGCCGCCGACAGGCCGTTGCTCTGCAGATACGCCAGCGTCGCCGGCACCTTGGAGCGCCGCGCCAGCGCCTGCAGCTGGGCCGTGTGCAGCAGGGCCGTCGCCTCCGCCTCGCGCGCCTTGGCCGCGGCCGCGCGCCGCTTGGCGGCGGCTGCCTTGTGCTGCTGCCGCGCCTCGGCGGTTGCCTCGTCTTCGACGACGACTGCAGCGGCGGCGGCTGCTGCCGAGCCGTGCTGGGGGGCGATCTCGCGCACCTTGAGGCGCGTCAGCTCGATAAAACACCGCATAATCTCCTTTTGCGTGGCGCGCCGCGAGTTGAACGGGAAGCTGCGCACGCGGGGGTCGCGCGCGTGCAGGACCTGGCCCTCGTAGGGCCCGAACAGGGTGCGCTGGTTGATGGTGCCCGTGGCGCGCACAAACAGCAGCTCGGCGGTGTCCAGCAGCGGCTTCCAGTCGCGCAGCAGCGCGCGCACGTCGTCGACGAGGGCCTGCTCGTTGTAGCGGCGCAGGCTCGAGCCGGCCGAGTGGGCGGCGCCCTTTGCGTTGTCGTTAGCCGCCTGGCTGCCGCCCTGCTTGCGGCGCGTGGTGTAGCGGTGGAACGTCTTGTGGGCCAGCACGGTGGCCTCGCGGTTCATCGGCACGGTGCCGGCCTTGGTGGCCTTCCGCGGCGCCAGCGCGATCACCATGGCGGCGAAGTGGCCGCCGCCGATCATGCAGAGGAAGAAATGGCGGCCCGCGTAGGCAGGCGGCGCAGACGGGTCGGCCGACGCTGCAGCAGCGCCGATGGCGCCGCTGATGGGAGCCAGCTGCCGCGACGTGACGGCAGCCAGCAGCCGTGCCGAGCGGGCGGCCACCTCGTCGCCGGCGCCCTGCTTGTTGTCCTGGGCCTCCTCTCCACGGTCCCCGGGGCTCGCGGTGCCGTTCAGCTCCTCGGTCGTCAGAATGGCACGGTAGACGCCAAAGTACTGGTTCTCGGGGAGCAGCGGGGAGCTGAACCACACAAACGGCTGCAGAGATGCCGCGGCAGCCTTGGCGGCGCGCAGCTTCTTGGAGCCGTGCTTCTCGACGAGCGCGTCGGGGCTTTCGCCGCCGCCGCCACCGCCACCGCCGTCGCCGCCGTCTTCGCTGCTGTCGCTGCCGCCCTCACGCTCGCCACCCCTCGCCTTGTCCGTCTTGGCCCTCCGGGCCGCCTCCTTTTTCCGCTTCTGCTCGGCGATCGTGGCCTGCTTCTTGAGAAGCGTCGCCAGCAGGGTCTCGCTGAGGGCCGCGTCGTTGGCGGTGGCGGCAGCGCTGGCCTCGCCCAGCCCGTCGTCAGACGACGACGATGACTCGGACCAGTCCGACCCGGACAAGCTCTCGTCCAGGTTCTCCACGAGGCGGTCGAACTCGGCCTCGGTCACAGGCGGCTGCCCGCGCACCTTCTGTTTGAGATTGAAGTAGTGCAGGTCCGACTTGAGATGGCTGCGCTTGTCGTCCGCCGTGGGAAAGTCCAGGCTGCAGAGCGCGCACGCTTCGCTGCCGGCGGCGAGGTGTGGCGTGCTCGACGGTGCTAGGCCGTCCTCGCTTTCTGGTGCGGCTGCGGCTGCGGCTGCGGTTGCGGCTTCGTCGTCGTGGAGCGCGGGTGTTGAGCCGCCGGTTGGCAAGGCCGGCGCTGTGATGTTCGTGGGGGTGAGGGTTGCGAGGACCTCGGCCGGCAGGTTGTAGAGATACAGCGGCCGGCGCAGGATGTCGTCTTTGCGCTCCGCCATGACGGACGGCGTCGATGGGTAGCGGGCGATGTGGAAGGGGGGAGAAAAGGGAAAAGAACGGAAAACGGAAAACAGCGAAAGACTTCTGTTGCGTGTTGGCTGCTATACCGCTCGACCGCAACTGTCTGTGCTGTACTGGAAAGAAACGGATGGGAAACCGGCGACACTGTCCTGCTCCTCCTCGAGAGACGGCCGCGGGTGAGCTTTTATCAACGTGGGCGGTGATGGTCGAGGACGGCTACGGCGGAATGACGACGTCGGAGCTCTCGACTGTTTTCTTTCGCAGGGCCGCTTATCGATAAGAACCCCGCCAGAACCGGCTGCACCGCCCCGATTTAGTGCACGTTTTGCTGCCTGTGAGTCAGCCGGCCGCCTGCACAGCCTTTTCCCACAGCACGGCGCAGGGGCCGCGCTGGCTGGCCTCATCTTGCAAGGCACGCATGGCGAACAGACGGCAAAAAGAGCCTTGTTGTAGCAATGGCAGTCTGTGTCACACAATCCTGGGCGCACTACCACCCGCCGAGCCTCCCGAGGAACCCTGTGCCGTCCTTCTTGCGCGACGATCGGCGCGAGCTGTGGCCGTCACGTGACGCACGGCCGGCCGACGACGACGACGACGACGACGACGACGACGACGAAGACAGTGTTGACGACCGCTCGTCCGCCTGTCTCCGTCGCTCATTCTTGCTCTCCTTCCTCGCCCTGCTCTCTTTCTTCTCCCCCTTCTCCCCCTTCTCCCCCTTTCCTCCCGGCCTGCTCCCCGACCGCACACTCGACGGCAGCAAGGTGGTCGACGACAACGACGAGCCGACACCGCTCCAGGCCGTCGTTCCCTGCCCTCCATGCCTGCAGCCTCCGTATCCCTCGTCTCCCGCGCGGGCATGGCTCGCGTAGCCCCCGTAGCCCCCGTAGCCCGGAACGCCGTAGGCCGAGGTGCCGTACACGGAGCCGTGCAACGACCCGTAGCCCGGGTCGTCGTCGTACCCGGCATAGACGACCCCGTTTGCGCCGCCTCCGGCTGTATGGTGGTGAACGACCGGCCGGCCGGCCTCGTGGCCCATCTCGTGGCCCAATTCGTAGCCCGTCTCGTAGCCTGTGTCTCCGCTGGTGGAGTACGGCTGCGAAACGGCGGCGGTGCTTGCCGTCCGCCTTGCGGTGCCCGTTCTCGTTGTTGTTGCTGTTGTTCCGTGGCTGACGTACGACGCAGTGTCCGAGACGGCCCGGCAGCGCGCAAGGCTGTCCAGGCTGGCGAGGTACGTGGGGTTGAAGGCGGCGACAAACTCGCGCGGCGCGGGGGGCCGCCGTGCTGCTGATGAGCGTTTCCGAGGTGGCCTGGGGAAGATGCTCTCACTCTCTTTCCCCCCTTCCTCCCCCTCCTCCTCCTCATCCTCCCAATCCTCCCAGTCCTCCCCGGCTTCCGCCTCCCCCTCCCCCTCCGCCTCCGCCTCCGCCTCCGCCACCGCCACCGCCTCCCCCTCCCCCGCCCCGGCTTCTCGCCAGATCCTCTGCCTCTCCTCGTCTTGGATCCTCTGCCACTCCCGCTCTCGCTGCACCTGCGGCGACACGCGCTCCCACGAGCCAGAGCGGACACGGCCGGTGTCGTCGACGCGCTGCCGGAACCGCTCGAACAGCGACGTGCGGCCGTCGCCATGGCTGGCTGGGCTCCCCCGCTGTCCTGCGTGCCGGCTGCTTCGGCTGCTACCGCCCTCGCCAACAGGCGGTTCCGTCTTCGTCTCCGTCGCCTTCTCTTTCCCCTTTCCCTTTCCTTTCCCTCTGCTTCCGCCACCGCCGCCGCTGCTGCTGCTGCTGCTGCTGCTGCCGCTCGGGGATGCCTTTTTAGGGCTGCCGGCTGCTCCCCTCCCGCTCCCCCGACTTCCCTCTTCACCTCCTCCTCTGCCATTGTCACCTCTGTTACTCCGGCCTGAATCAGCCTCGTCAGCGACGTCGCCACCACCACCGTCGTCTCCTGCATCTCCCTCATCTCCCCCATCTCCCCCATCATCCCCATTCCCTCCACCTCCACCGCCACCGCCACCGCCACTGCCGCTACTACCACCATCGTCCCCTCCTCCACTACCACCGTCGCCCCCTCCGTCTCCCCCATCTCCCCCGTCTCCTCCTCCACCACCGCGTGATACGCCCGCTGTTGCGGCGTGGCTAGCGCCACCACTTTCACTCTCCTGGCTCGAGCTCTTCTTGCTCGAGCTCTTGTTGCTCGCGCTGTTGCTCCCGCTGCTGCTCTTGCTGCTGCTCGTGCTGCTGCTCTTTCTGCTGCTCTTACTGCTACTTCCGCTGCCGCTCTTGCTTCCGCTGCTGGCAGCGGCCGTACGCACCCGCCAGTGCTCGACGTCGCCTGCCGGGTGGCCGGAGTAGCCCGGGTGCGGCGGCATGCTCTGGCCGGGACCCATGTCGACACCCAGGCAGCCGCCGCCGCCGCCGCCGCCTTGTCCAGCGTAGCCCCCCCGGCAGTCTCGTCCTCCACAGAGCGCAGCCGGAACAGCCGTCATTGGGCAGCGGGCACAGACGGTGCCGTGGCAGCAGGGGCAGGGAGCGGCCGCCGTCGCCGTCGTCCTCGCTTGGAGCGTCTTCCAGGCCGAGCGCCGGATGCGTGGCGGGCTGCGGCGCCAGCAGATGGCCTTGATCTCGGCCTTGGAGATTTTGGGATCAAAATACATGCCCCAGTTGCTGCGGTTTGTCTTGAAAAAGAGAGAGGAAGAAGAGAAGAAGGGGGTCAGTTTTGATGTGTGTGGATTTATTTTTGTTCCTTTGGCCTTTTTTTTTCTCCCCCTTTTCTTCTAGAAGAAAAAAACCAGACTTACATCTCCTGGGTCTCGGGTGAAGCCCCAGATCTTGCCGCCCCATTTCCTGCCGTCGCACCAGTGCGGCGCCGGGTGGTGAAAGCGGAACGACTTGCGACGGCAGTCCCTGCCGCTGCACTTTTTCTTCTTGTCCTTGCCGTAGCGGCCAGGGGAGAAGAAGGTGGAGGGGGGGGAGGGGGAAGAGCAAGTCGTTGCCTCTGTCGAAGTCGGCGTGCCTGTCGTCGTCACCACCGGGGGCTGGCAGCGGCGGCGGCGGCAGGCCTCTGGGACGACGTCTACAGCCGGGCCCCCGTGCCGGTGCTTTTGCATAGCGCGCTCGGCTTCGTAGGCCTGCCACCCGTACGGATCGGTGGGGTCTGGGTTGACGGCATAGCCGTAGTTGAATCCGTACTGGTTGAGCTTGTTGGCGCCGACGTCGTAGACGTGCTGGCGGGACCGGCGGACGCCTGAGCTGGTGCTGATAGACATGGGCGAAAAGGGGGGGGGTGGTTTTGAATCGGAATGGGTAGTCTGGTGAGAAGAAGAGCGGGAGTTGAAGGAAACAACAACAAGAAGAAGAAGAAGGAGAAGAAGAAAAAGAGCAGAAGACGGGCTTGGGGAGGGACGTGGCTGTTTTGGCGTACGGCGGCGACCCCTTGGACGGTAAACGGGGATCCTAGAAGCAAGCAGAAGTGCAAATGGGAAAGAGACAAAGCGGGAGCAATCAAAAAGGGAAGACAAATCTCGCAGGGAGGCAGTCTGTGTTTTTATATGAAAAGCCCCCCCTTGTTTTCTTCTCTTCCCCCAGCTGTCGTCGAGAGACGCGGCGCAGGTAAGACCCAGGATACAAAGAAGGACTCCGAGAAGGAGGTCTACAGAATATTGTAAAGACAGGAATACCCAGCTCTTGGTGGTAGGGTCCCATGAAAGGGAGGGGATCGGGCTACCAAACCGACATACCGAAGCATAGAGCTGGACCATTTTCTTTTCCTTTTTTATTTACATTTTATATTTATATTTTATATCTATATTTATATTTATACATGTGTTCGTAATTGTACTTATTTCTATTGGGTCTCAAACACACCCTCACCAACACGCAGTCTGCCACAAAAAAGCGTCTCATCACAAAACGTCAAACACACACTTGATGCCACAAAGCTGTCGTGGAGCAGCCTGGCAACAGATCGATGCGTGACAAACGGCCGACCGAACGACAAAGAGAGAAGGCGAGAGAAGGCGAGAGAGAAATGACAGAAAGAAAAGGGGAACAGGAGAGGGAGGTGGCAACAAAGGAGGAGGCTCTTCATGCTCGTCCTTCCTTTGGTGTTTGTAGGCGTCACCGTCCCCCCCCCCCCCTCCCTACCGGTCTGCTCCCCGACTACCGTCCACCTCGTCACGAGATCGCACAAGTGTCCACCACGAAGAAAAAAGAGAGTTTGAACAAGTTGAGGCGATCGGGCCGGGAGGGTGGGGAGATAGGGCAGGGCAGCAGCATCGTGGTTGCTGTGTTTGTGATAGCTGTGAGCGGAATGTCCTACCCTGCATGTCGTTTGATTACCCCCCGTTTTCTTTTCTTCTCTTTTTTTATACTGAAACGAACCCTTCTCCGGTTCCTCTCTCTTTCAAAAAGAACCCCCCCCCCCTATTTGCTGGCTCCCAAGTAAGTGCAGGGCCTTGTCCGTTGCACAAAAGGACCAACCTAGCACGGCGGCCTGCGTGCAACTCTGAGCCTGTGTTTCTCGGTGAGATAAAACGGAGGAGCAGCAGCAGCAGCAGCAGCAGGAGGAGGACTGTATGGTGACAGCAGACGACGTGGGGACAAAAAGAGCCTCGCCACAGTGAGACAGCCCAACAGAGAGACGAGGGGGGAAGAACGCACCAGAGCACAACGGGCTACACCCCCTTCAGGCAAGGGCCGCAGCCGACCGCGAAGGAGGAAAAGCGGCCGTGCAACCTGCCATGCTGGCGGAAGCCCCAGCTTTCCGCATCGGCACTTGCTGCAGGGACGGGCGGAGAAGAGGTTCCTGACAACAAGGTGAAGGGCGGCGAAGCGTGGGCGTGAATGCAAAGGAAGACACAAGAAAGGGACGTGGCACAATGCCAGCCCGCACAGGCTCGTAGGGCCTCAGGAGGCACGGCAGCGTGGCACAGCCTCGCCACGATCTGCAAGGTACGGGGACGGTGACGCAGACGTGCGGTGCCGACGGGGCATGCAGGAAGCAAAAAGAGAAAAAAAGAAGAGTCTCGTTATTAAACAGAAAAATACGCCTTTCTCGTGCCTGCCATCCAAAAGAAAAATCAAAAAAAAAACAAAAAACGTCAGGATACGGAATGCAGACAAAAACGGCACAGGAACAACAAGAAGCACCCTTCAGAGCCCAATGCTCATGGACCCAAAATCACACCCCGTCGCAAAAATAAACAAAAAACAATATGTGCTCCTCTCCAGAACGATCCCGTCGTGCTCTCGTAATCATACAGTCCCCCCCCCTTCCTCTCCTCCTGTGTTGCGCTCCTACAGGAACCCCTTTGTCAGGCTCAGCACACGGCCACGGCCGATGCTGCTCTTGCGCCTCGGAATGTCGGGCGACGCGTCCGCCTCCGAGGTCAAGGACAGGCCCGAGGGCGCCGACGACACATTGGACAGTGTCGTGCGCGTCGTCGCCGTCGATGCCGTGTGGCCCAGGATCGACGACCGGAACGTGCCCTGCGTGCCCGTGCGGCGCATGCTGCCGCCGGCAGCACTGCTGCCGCCGCCGTTGGTGGCGCTGCCGCTCATGCTCTTCCAGCTGTCCAGCTCCCGCTCGAGGCGCAGAGCCCTCTCCTTCTCCTCCCGCAGCTCGCGCTCGGCCCTCCGCGCCAGCAGCTGCGTGCTTGACTCGGATGCCTGCAGCTCATCGATGGTTTTGAGCAGCTTGTCCGCCTTGTCGCGCATCCGCGTCACGTCGTCCTGCAGCTGCCCGTTCTGCTTGTCCTTGCGCTCCAGCTGGCTCTGAAGGTCCTTGACGGCCCGGTCCACGTTACGGACCGACCGCTGCGACTGCGACTGCACCTGCTCATGAGTCTCGAGTTGTGATTCAAGCTGCGAAAAAAAGGTTAGCGTCGCGGAAACCTAAGTAAAAAAAGAGAAAACAAAGAGAGACAGACAACGTCCTCATGAATCTCGGTCCTCTTACCTCCTGTACGCGCTTATGCAAGAACTTAATGTCCTGGCTCGCGCTGGAGAAGCCCTTGGTCTCTAGGTCCACGACCCGGACCTGCACCTCGCTGAGCAACTTCTCCAGGGCCGCCTTCTCAGCCTGCAGCTTGGTGCTGGCGTCACGTTCCGCGGTCATGTCCTTCTGGACCTCGGTCACAAGGGCCTCGGCCCGGCGCATCTTCTCCACCGCGGCTGCCGCAATGTCTTCCTGCTGAGCCAGACTTGATCGCAGCTCCAAAAGGACCTTGTCCGCATTGGCTGCTTCCCGTAGAGACGGATTCGCACCACGCGCCGCGAGTTCCTCCAGCCCCGCCTTGGCCTCGTCCAGGCGTGTCTCGACGCTGCGCTTCTCGCGCACCAGCGAGTCACGCTCCGAGGTGACTTCGTCCACCGACGACCGCAGTGTGCGCACCTGAGACAGCAAGTTGACGATGCGGCCCTGCGCCTCGTTGTGGGCCTGAACAGCCTCGTCGCGCGACGACATGACATCGGACAGAGTCGTTTCGAGGCGCGTCTTCTCCTTGGCCCATGTTGAGCTGTTGAGCACCTCGTCGTCCCACTTGGACCGGAGCTCTTCCAGTTCTTCGCGCAGCCGGCCGATCTCGGCCTGTTTGAAGAGCTTCTCCTCCCGCGCCAGGTCGAGTTCCTTGGTGAGCGTCGCAAACTCGGCTTGGTACTTCTTGCGCGTCTGCTCCATGCTCGTTTCCGTGTCCTCGATGTCCATAGCCCGCTGGCTCCGGTAGTCTTCGAGCTCGTGCTGGAGCCGCTTCTTGGCTTGCGTCGCTGCCTCGAGATCGGTCGAGGCGTCCTCGAGGCGCTCCTCCAGACGCTGGTTCTGTCGCTGCAGGTCCTCCAAAGACGTATCCATCTTCTTGCGCTCGGCCATCACCTCGGCATATGTCTCCTCCGCCTCGCGCGCCTGGGTCTTGGCAAACTGCTCTGCCCGGGACGCCTTCAGCACAGCCATCTCGGCCTGCTCCAGCTTGCTAAAGTACTCGTCGGCGCGGCTCTTGTAGAGGTTGAGGCTTGCCGTTACGTCGGCAAGCTTGGAGGACTCGGCATCCAGCCGGATTTGCAGGTCTGTAAACTCCTGCAGCAGTTGGCTGCGGCTGGCCGCCTCCTGCTCGCGGGCCTGGTCCATCTCCTGGAGCTCGGACCGCGCATCCCGGAGGTCAACTTCGATCTGTGCCCGGTCGTGGCGCAGCTTGTCAAAGTGCTCCTTGGTGTCCGCTAGCTCGGCCACAGCGTCCTTATGGCTGTGAAGCAGAGACCGGCGCGACTCTTCTTGGCTGTTAAGCAAGTCAAGAATCTCCTCGTGCGACCGCGCCTGGATGTCGTGCAGAGAAAGCTCGCCCGTACGCAGCGCTTTATCGAGCGCTGACACCTTCTTCGTCGAGTCGTCCAACATATCGTGCAGCCGGCTGTTAGCCTTCTCCAGCTTCTCAACGCGGCTGCTGTTGTTGTTGCCGTTTCTGCTGCTGTTGAAAGTCAAAGTCGATTCTGCTCGTTCAAGTTGGCTCTGGAGATGCCGGTTCTCCATCTGCGCCAGCTGCAGCTGGTTCTGGAGCTCCTCCATGTCAGCCTTTAGGTCCATGCGGTTGTTGAAGCTGAGTATGTCTGCTGTGCGATCCGAGCGAGCCGAATCCGGCATGGCCATCGGCAGCTGTCGTGGTGGCGTGGAGGCCGTGTTGTTCAGGTGGCTGTTGGAGATGCGCCGGGAACCATTCATCTTGTTCTTCTTCGTCTGCGTTGGCGAGCCGCTGTTGAAGTAGGGCATCTCATTGGGGCTGATTTCTTCAAGTCTGCCTCGTTGGAATACTGGAGATTGTTGCTGCTGGGCGCGCACATCGGCCAACTGAGCCTCGGCGTTGCTGCGTCCAGCTTGTTGCACCCGCAGGTCTTGTTGAAGCTCCTCAACCTTCCGTGCTAGACCGAAGAAGTCTTTGCTCGTGGGGAAGCGCTCTTTCCCACCATTGCCCACGGGGCTGTTCACGACCGGCGACGTGGGATCCACGGTTTTGAGGATCTGGAGCATCTGGCTCCGTAGGTCGGCAAGTTCCCGGTCGCGTGCTTCGAGTGTTGCTTGGGCAGTCCGAAGGGTGCTTTGAGCCTGGCCCCGCAGCTGCCGTTCCGCCTCCACGGCCCGGTTGACCTCAGCAAGCTGCGATGTGGCATTGTTGGACACCTTTTCGGCATTGCGACTGGTCTTGACCTCGCGGGCCACTTCATGATTCATATCTTCCAGGTCCAGGTTGAGCTTTTCCACCTTCTTTTCGAGAGACGCAGCGGCCATCTGGGCTTCGCCTAGCTGCTTATTCAGTTTTCCGTTTTGGTCCTCGAGACGTGCCTTTTCGCGCTGAAGGACTTGCAGCTGGCCTCGGGAAGCCTCACTGGCACGTGAGGTGGACCGCGCAATCTCCAGGCCCTTTTGTTGTAGCTTGTTAAGCAGCGCTCGGTTGTCGTTCTCAGATGCTGCCAGGCGACTCTTGACAGTCTGGAGCTCCCTCTCCATTCGTTCTTTGGCCTGGTCGTTCTTGAGGCCAAAGTCGCCCGATGACACAATCAGCTTGTTGAGGTTCTCGACCTCAGCAATCAGCCGCGCGCGCTCGCTCTCGAGCAACTGCAGACGGTCTTGTGCTGCGTCCAGGTCTCGCAGCAGACTTTCCTCGCGCTCTCGGGCCATGCGCAGGGCCACGCGCTCGCCAGAGATCTCTGCCTCAACCCGGGATTCCTCTGCGTCGGCTTTCGCAGCGCGGAGACGCCGCACTTCCTGGCGTGCATCGTCGCGTTCTTTTTCGATTGCCTTGCGGGCTTCCAGAGTTCGTCGGAGTGTGTCTTGCTGAGCGTAGAGTTCCTTCTCGATAATGATCTTGGACTCATTCAAGTGGTCAAACTCCTCCTTGAGAGTCTGGTATTTGTGTTCGCCAAGAAGCAGCACGTCGTCTCGTGATTGGCGCTCACGGCTCAGTTCCTTTTGGGTATTGAACAGCTCCTCCTTGAGGTCCTTGATCTGAGACTCGAGCACTTGACGGTTCTGGCCGGCTTGCGCATCCTCCGAAAGCCGTGCCTCGAGAAGTCTCTTGGCATCATCCGCCTCACGGCGGAGTTGAGCCTCCTGGGACCGCATAGCCACGATTTCTGCCTGAACTTCGCGAAGCCGTGATGCAGCCTTTTCCTTTTCGGCGTCTAGGGCACGGCGGTGCTCTTCGAAAGAACGGCGCTCTGCCTCATATTTTTTGTTGTCGCTGCGGAGAAGGGCAAGCTCGCTTTCCTTTTGCCGTACAAGATCTTCATAATCGGTGGAAGTCTGTGAGAGTTGCGCAAGCTGCTGCTGGATGTTGCGTTGTTCAGCTGCCAGCCGCTGCTCCTTGGCGCGCGACGCCTGCAGGTCTTTCTGCGCAGTAGCCAGCTTCACGGTGGCATCCTGGTCCACGGCGAGCAGACGGCCTTCGAGGTCGCGCACTTTACGGTCCTTGATGGACAGCTGGCTCTGGAGCATCTTTACCTCCTCCGCCAGCGCCACTTCTTGTTGGCTGCGCTCCGACTGCTTTCGCGCTGCGTCGTCCATGGCTTGCTCAAGGTCGGCAATCTGCCGCGCAAGATCCTTCTTCTCGTCTTCGAGACGTGCAATGAGGCCAGCAGCCTGCTCGAGCTGCACACGGTACTTCTCGACATCGTCTCCAGCACGTTTCTTAGCATCCAGGAGATCGTCAAGCTGGTCCTCGATGCGTTCCTGATCGTCGAGGGCACCGGCAAGCTTTTCCTCCAGCTCGATTTCACGCTGCTGTAGACGTTTGAAGATCTCCTCCTTGTCCAAAGCCAAGGCACGCTCGCTTTCGAGCGTTTGCTGGATACGAGCCATCTCCGCGAGAGTGGCGCGCCGGTCATCTTCTAGACGCTGCCGGCTTTCCGCATGCTGGTGCACCTCGGTTTGGAGCTGGCGAATGGTCTCATCGCGGCGCTTGACCTCTGTTGCCGTGCGTGTGGCACCCAGCAGTGGTCGCATCTTTACCAGAAGCTGCCACCAGGGATTGCCACAGAGGTCGAGGTAGGCATGGAAGTTGCGCTGTATAACGCGAGTGGCTTCGGCCCGGTAGAGACGCTTGTAGGCAATTCGGCGCTGGCTGAAGCCACGCGCAACTGCCTGGAAGCGAGACATTATCTCGTTGATCAGAGCGTCGCGCTGCTCTTCGAGCTCAGCCAGAACACCGGCGCGGAAAAAAACCTTGGTGAGACCAATGCGGAAGAGGGCCTTGTCCATGCCCAGCTTGGCAAGGATCATGGCAGCAGCTGCCTGGCCCTCGAGGTACGTGCCTTTGGGCATGTCGCGGCAGAGAACCTCGTACCGCTGCCGGAACTCGGCAAAGGGAAGACGATTGGGGAAGCCTGTCCGTGCAATGCGAATGCCTTCCAAAACACCGTTGCAGCGAAGTTGGTCGAGGACAAGGAGGTTGTTGAATTGCTTGGGCCTCTTTTTGTGATTGGGCAAAATACAACGAACAAAATGGGGGTGGGTGGAGTGCAGCTGTGCCATCAACTGAGCGAGTTGCTCCTTGTGGCGCTGGGCGACGGTTCGGAAGAGGCCCTTCTTGACACGGCTGCTGCGTCCGGCGGCAGCAGGGTTGTGTTCATCGTCCTGGTCAGAGCAGTCCGCAAACAAGTTGGCAATGTGCTTGTCTGTAGACGCAGCGAGCAGCCTCGTGATGTTGTCATTCAGGGGGTCTTTGTTCTTTTCGAGCCAGTTGTTCGTCGAGTACTCGACCTCGGCGGCGTAATGCGTCAGGATGAAGCCAGACCGCAGGCGTGATGGGCGGTACTTGGCGGACTTTTTCTCCCACAGCGAGTTGAGCTTCTCGGTGAAGGACTTGTCGGTTGCCTTGGGCATGACGCAGTCTTCGTCGAGACAAGAGAAGATGCCGATTGGGTTCGGCAGCTCGATGAGGTCGATTGTGGGTTGCAGGTCGCGGCCGAAGTCGATGAACTGCCACTCAATCTGCTCACGGGCATATTCTTCTTGCTCGAGCACGAACATATGGTGGTTGAAGAACTGCTGCAGCTTTTCGTTGGTATAGTTGATGCAGAGCTGCTCGAAGCTGTTCTCTTCGAAGATCTCAAAACCGGCAATGTCGAGCACGCCGATGAAGTGGGAGTCGTCCATTCCCATCATCCCTGCACGATCCAACTGGCGGTTGATACGGGTAACGAGGTCGCCAAAGCCGCGCTCGTAGATGCCCTTTGCTAAAGCGTCTATGCTGAGGCGGACTTGGTCGGGCGACTGCACCTTTTCAACCCACTCTCGGCCGGCCTTGACGCGCGGGTGAAGGAGGCCCTTGAGGAAGGGGTCGACAGGGACACCAAGAAGCCTGCACAGGCGCTCTGCTTGAATCTTGGCATCGGGCGCTATGCGCGCTTGGTCTGTGCTGCGGCTCTCGTTCATGACTGTTATGTTGCCAAGATGCAGCACAGCTGCAATGGTGCGCAGGATGGACGTCTGGTCTTGCTCTGAGAAGCCCATGATGGTGAAGGCCTCCATCAGGGACTCCCACTCGCTCTGGTCGGAAATGCCGCTGATGACATCGTTGCCGTCGCGCGTGTAGGCAAAGTCCTCGACACCCATGTTGTCCAGCAACAGCTCCTGGCGCAGACGGCGATCGGCGCCCTTGAGCAGCTGGTAGAAGATGTGGTAGTTCCGCTCTTGGCTGTTGATGCGGACAACACGCGACTTCTCGAGGAGGTACCAGTCGATGAAGGCGCCGGCAATGGAGCCGTTGTTGTGGAACTCGATGCGGATGAACTTGCCAAAGCGAGAGGAGTTGTTGTTCCGGACGGTCTGGGCGTTGCCAAATGCTTCGAGGATGGGGTTCGCACGCAGGATCTGGGCAGACAGGTTTGCGTGCTGTGCGCCCCGGGCCTTGGCAGCCGAAGAATCGGCATGGGCGACAGCAGCAAGATACTGGATGACCTTTTTGGTGTTTTCGGTCTTGCCGGCACCAGACTCGCCTGTGACCAGGATGCTCTGGTTCTCGCCGTCCTCGACGAGGTTGCGGAAGGCCTCGTCGGCCACGGCGAAGATGTGCGGCTTGGTGTCCTCGCGGCTGCGGCCCTTGTACATGTTGACGTACTCGTTGGAGTAGATGGGGAGAGGGCAGTACGGGTTGACCGTGACCAGGAAGAGGCCCGAGTAGGTGTAGATGAGATCGGCCTGGTACCGCATGTGCAGGTTGTGCACGACGGAGGCCTCGTTGAGGTGTGTCAGCTCGGCCATGTCGTTCGCCTTATCGAATTTGGCGGGATTGACCTTGTCGACGCTCCCGGCGTCGATTTCGCGTTGCTGGCCGAGGCAAAGGTTAGTAAGATGTCTGCGCGAGCCACAACACCGTAAGCCAAGACACGGCAACACTCACGCTTCCATCCTCGCACTGCACGAGGATGCGGTTGCGCCCCAGCTCCTCGACAATCCAGCCTTTGACAAAGGCTGTCTGGGGGTCTTTGAGCCAAACATAGCGCTTGCCGGAGAAGTCGTTCTCGCCCTCGATGCCGCGGACGACGTCGAGGCCGCGCTGTTTCATCTCCTCGGTCTTGATGAAGGAGGGCGCGAACGTGCCCGACGCCGGTGTGCCCTCCCGGGACCGGTCGTAGCCATGCCGGGAGACGCTGCCGGCCCGGACGAGGCCGTTTATGCTGGAGGACGCAGCGTGCGACTGGGACCGGGTGTGTGTCGGCTGCGCGGGTGTCGCCGGGGCCTGGGCCGGGGCGGGGGAGGAGAAGAGGACGGACTTGGGCCGCCCTGCAGCACTGGTGTTAGGAGGAGCGGGCGACACCGACACGTTCCGGGCAAACGGGTTGCCCCGCTGCTGCGCGGAGAGACCGGGCGGTCCGGCCACCATGGTGGGCGATGTGCGGGTGTGTCGGGATGGTGCTGACTGTCTTGGCACGAGTCAGGCCTCCTCGCCGGACAGCATCCGTCAGGCAAAAGGCCGGGGGAGCGTTGGCGAGTGAGGGGGGGCGAGGGCAATGGGACGATGAAGCCGAATTTTGAGGAAAATAGAAGGAAAAACGAGATGCGGAAACAAAACCGGCAGAGCGCGCGAGCACGTCGTCGAGCAGTGTCAGAAACGAATGAATCTAGGAAATACAACGACCGGGAAGAACTGAAGAATCGCAAAGAAGGGCCGCCCGCAGGTCGTGGTCGCAGCTCGCTGGCATGGAGACTTATTAAGTTGGCGTTCCCTTGCCGAGTTGTGGTGTTTGGCCCGCGTTCTGTTGCAACTGCCGCAGCCACCGGTTTGTCCCACGCCGGTTGCCACGACAACAACAACAAAACCTGTTTGGGGAAGGCGCGCCCGCAGCCACAGAGGTGCGTGGGCCGGGCGGGCAGGCGCGACCAGCACTTCGGATATTACATAACCCGTCCCGTCGTCCGTTTTGAGACCCTTTAGCGCCTGCGCCGGCGCGTAGCGTGGGAAGGCGGATGCGTCCAGTCTGTCGCCTTGCCTCAAAAACTCTACGCCATCGCCGGGATTCAGAACGCAGCATTTGCCCCCCCCCCTGCCGACTGCTCGACGTTCGACGCGTGTTTTGCCTCTTCCTTCCACCGGTCGTGTCATCGCTAGCCGTGCCTTTGTTTTCGGCGGCCGGCCATTACCTGCATCCCTCGACCCCGACCGCGCTCGTCTCGCCGCTTCTCTGCTGGTGAAGCTGCCGCCGCATCGGCAAACGACCGCCAGAGCCTCACCCGCCAGTGCCTCTCGTCGTTCTCTTTCCTTTGTCTCCCACCTCTCTCTGCGCGGACCGTCCCATCCTCGTCTGAACTGCGGCGCTCGTCCGGAACATACGTCCATGCTGTCGCTCAGCAGCGCGCGCACTCTACGCCGACGGTC
Source organism: Ophiostoma pallidulum (assembly GCA_019925425.1). Classification (NCBI taxonomy): domain Eukaryota; kingdom Fungi; phylum Ascomycota; class Sordariomycetes; order Ophiostomatales; family Ophiostomataceae; genus Ophiostoma; species Ophiostoma pallidulum. Next base: position 206,948 of record JADHKO010000017.1, read on the forward strand.
GACGCACCTACGCGCCAGAACGGCATCGTGATCGGCCTCGCGAACCTTGCAAACCTGTCGAAGCATCGCCGACATGTCGGGGTACCCGTACGGCCATGGCCAGTGGCCGCCGCCACCGCAGCCGCCGCAGCTTGCACAGTACGGCTATCGCCCGTCGAGCAACCCGCCCCAACTCTACGGCAACGACGCCTTCCAGCCACCAGCCCCGGCTCCTCCCCCAGCTGGTGTCTCGCAGATCCCGCCGTCACAAGGCTACTTCGGAGCCTCGCAGGCGTCCCACACTGCGTTCGCGCACAATGCCAACCATGTCCCTGGCCTGGGCGCTGCGGCCGATGCACCGGGGCAGCGCAGCCCCAATGCGGTCGGCGGTGATCTGAGCTGGAGCGAGGCCTTCCCCACGACCGCCCAGGCCACGCCCACCCTCTATGCGTACCCGACCTACAACCCCCCCCCTCCTCACGCTCCTCCGCCGGCCCATCTGCCGCAGAATTTCCATGACGCGGCAGACCGGGCGCCCACTAGCTACCAGCAGCCGTTTCTCCAGCAACAATACCCGCCGCATCCTCCAGCTCTGCAGCCCCGGCAGGCACCGTACTCGTCTTCTCCTTATCCGCCTGGCCAGAGCACGGCACGCGCGAATCCTCCTGTTTCACAAGGAGTTGATGCGATGGCCGGGGCGGCGACCGGTAGAGGGAGTGAGCTGGAGGAAGGCGAGCTGAGTGACGACCTGGAGGATGGGTACAACCCCGAAAAGATGTCAGAGTCAATGGGGCCCAGTGACGCGCTTGCCCCTGACTCCCCGTCATCACGAGACCCACCCGCCGAGACATTTGCACAGCCGTCTCCCGGGCTGCCGAGCACAGCCCTAGGGCAAGCTGCTGCAGACATGCCGAGTCGGGACGTCAGCGTGATCGACACCCAGGAAGACGCGTTCTACGACGAGGACGACGACCAGGAGCCGGGCGAGATCAAGTCAAACGGCGGCGGCGGCGGCGGCGTTTCTGCGTCCGATGCGGCTGACGCGGATGACGAAGACATTGGCTACTCTGACTCATCGGAGCACAACACACCGCCGCCTGGGCGCCAGGAGCGTGCAGGCTCGTATTCACCTCGTCTCACACCCGGCGAGATCGAACGTGGCCAGGCGGCTGGCTCCCCTCAGCTTGAGACCACAGCCGCCCCCCTCCGCCCCGCGCTGGCCGAACTTCCGAATGGCAAGGTCGCGACGACGGATGCGACCAAACAACCGCCTTTTGCTCCTGCCAGCAAGCTGCCATTTGCCACATTAGATGACGCCAAGAAAGAGGCGCAGCGAGCCATTCTGCGCTTGATCCCCTACGGCGTCAGCTACCAGACGTACATGGACGAGGGCTTCGACAGCAAGCTCATCAAGACCTTGTTCGCCGAGCTGGGGCTGACGGCTGGCCCGGCGGAGGCCACCGAGTTGCCCAAGTCCGCTTCGCCATCGCCCAGCATGGCCCAACCCACACCCCCCGCGGACGAAGGCGCTCCGAAGAAAGAAGAGCGCAAAGACCGGATTGCTCGGCTGTTGGCCCTCAAGGCATCAAAGCCGGTGCCTGTCGCTGTGCCTGCACCGCCGCCGCCACAGCCACCGCCAACCCTCGCCGCGCCGCCAGAGAAAGCAAAGTCGGACAAGGGACGCCTGCTGCAGCAAAAACTTGAGGCCCTTAGGCAGGCGCAAGAACAGCGGGCCGCCACCGCCACCAAGGTGGTGGCGGAGGCCACGGCGCTGAGCCGGACCGTCCCAGCCGGTGAGGCGAGCGAGACGGCGGCTGCGATTGTCGAACTGATTGCCGACAAGAGCACGGCCATCTCTGCAGCTCTTCCCGCTGCCGCCGCGGCGCCAGATGCAAACACCCGCAAACGACCCGTCGCCGCAGACTTTGTCGACTTCGCGACGGCTTCGAATCCTCTGAAGCGGCCGTTCGGCCTGGCCCGGCAAGAATCGTCCTTGGTGATTGACGTGAGCGATGACTCTGCGGACGACGACGTGGAGATGGAGCTGGAGTCGCAGGCCGACGAATCGGTCGCTCGGGACCACCTCCTCCGGTCCGGCGGCCACCACAGCCGCTACAGCCACCCGTCCCAGACGACGGGCAATGCGTCCTTGCCGCCTCGGCCGTACGGCCGCACCGCATCTGCGATGCCCACGCCCCCAACCGCCCCTGCAAGTATGATCGCGCGGGCCAAGGACGACGAGTACGCCCGGAAGATGCGGCAGATTGAAGAGATGAAGCGCAAGATTGCCGAGGCCGAGGCCAAAAAGGCCCGCGGCACGCCGACCGGGTCCTTGACGCCCCAGACGGGCGGGCACAGCACGCCGCCCGAGAGCAGCAGCAACGGCGGCGAGCCTTCCCTGGTCGTGCGCCCCCCGCCGCAGCCGTTCTGGCGTATCACGTCCACGGGCGAGCTGTCCGCGGTCGGGGAGGGGGCCAGCCCCGCCGATCTGGTCTCCGAGGCGCCGACAACACCGCCCGTCCAGCAGCCCGCCAAGCGATCCGACGACAGCCGCTCGCCCTCCGCAGCAGCGCGCGACGACAGCCCTAGAGAGGTGCGCTCGCGCGTCGCAAGCCTGCAGCTGCCGCGCGTGGAGGCCGGCCTGCAAGAGAAGATGTTCAAGCTCCGGCTGCTGCAGGAGAAGGTGGCCGCGCTGCAGGCCGAGATCGATGCGGGCATTGCCGAGAAGCAGCGGCTGACCGAGGACCTGGAGGACCTGGCGAGCGGGCAGGACGCGCGCTCGGAGCCCGATGAGCGTTCTGGGAGCAGACGGCCTCCCCAGTCGCCGGGCCGGGGGGCCGACAGCGTCATGGCTGGTCCTGCAGACGCCCCCGATCGCCTCGCTGCTCAGCAGCCTGCCACGCTTTCAGCTGCGCAGCACGAGGCGGGCGATGGCGTCCCGGTGCCGACGGATGGCCAGCGGCGCAGCACCGAATCGACCGGATCAACGCCTGACACGGAGGCGCGCCGAGCCGACAGTGAATCGGACTCTGCGTCTGTCGCGATGCCAGACGCGTCTTCGTCAAATGCAGGATCGCCGGATGCTGCAGACGACGATGGCGACATCCAGATGGAAGGCGCCGAGGGGGCGCACTTGGATGAAGAGGAGGACGAGGAGGACGAGGAGGACGGGGAGGAGGAGGAGGACGAAGACGACGAGAAGGAACTGCTTCTTGTCAATGACGGAGGCGCCGACGAAGCTGCCGACACCACCACCACCCTCGCCAGGACGCCGCAGCGGACTGGAGCAGCGGAGGCAAGGCCATCAGCAGCTGCGGTCCTGTCGTCCTCGACGTTTGTGCCGTACGAGAGCCCGCTGCAGTACTTCCGATCGTACCGCTACCACCCGCAGTACAAAGCCAGGGTCCCCGGGGGGCTCAAGTCGTTGACCTACAGCGGTAAGATCCAGGAGGACATGACAATGTGCCCGAATGAGGTGGACGACCAAAGCTGCCAAGACCCAGCGTGTCCCTTTCAGCACTTTGCCTCTATTGTTCCGCAGGGTGAGTGCCCCCCCCCCCACTATCGTCTTTGGTATTTGTTATACCTTTGGCTCATTTGATTCGTTCTTCTCTCCCACCCTCTCTCTCCCCCTCTCTTGTTACCTCCTTTCTCACTCTTCTTGCCGTTTTCAATACTCTCCGTTTGCTTTCACACCTGGCATTTTCCTCCTCTCTCAGATGATCAAATTCTTGTTGAACTGGGCCGTTCGGACGACTACACCGGCGAGCAAAAGGTGCGGTTTGTGGACGGCCTCAAGACGATCCTGAAGCAGGCGCGCGACGCCAAGGTGCGCGACTTTGACACGATTGCGGATGCCATCATCGACTTTCGGCGAACGTTCCTCGGCGACGATTCCCGCGTGCTCGCGCACCTCGAACACACGACGGTCTAAGGGAGAACGCCGTCCCCCCTCTCTCCCTCCTTTTTGGGAGACAGGGCATGCTCATTTCCATGCGACGACATGTGGGTATGTGATTAACACACAGCGTATCGGATTGGTCTCCTTGGGGAGCCCCCGTGACGAGACGGGGGCACGGGAGAAACCGCATTGGCGATGCGGGAGTTGCGTAAATGGGCCACGACGAGGAAAGGAGAAGAAGAAGCAAGGCCGACAAACATACCCTTTCCCCCCCCCCCCCCCCTCTTCCCCTCTTTCCTGCTGCCCTTCATCTTATATTCTCATATCTCCATCCTCATTGCACTGCCCGAGGATCATCGAGACAAGCTCGAGTTTCGTCTGGGACGACGTTTGTGCGCCACCAACCCGCCTTGCAAGCCCAGCCAGGGTGCAGGCAATTGGCGAAAAGAACAGAAGGAGGAGGAGGAGAAGAAGAAGAAGAAAACGAGGTGCCGGTGAACACGTGCCATTTGCTCGATACCCCCCCTTTTTTTCCTTTGCGTGGGAGAGGCATGTCCAGGCGCTGGGTGGCGTTCAGGATGACCTGGATTTCGGTCGCTCTCTTTTTTTTCTTTTTCTCGTCACTTTTTTCTTCCTTTCTCTTGTTTTTCAGCGCTTTTCTGTTTCTTCTTATCCCATTTTATCCCCCCCCCCCCTCCCTCCCCGCCATTTTGTTTGTGTGCGTTTTTATTGTTGCACCTTTTGCCCTTTTTGTTTTTGTCGATTCGGCACGTTACGCGGACATGGGGGTATCTAATACGACAGCACGATGCTCGTGTCTTTTGCTTCAGAAAGAGGAGGGAAGCTTAATAGGGAGAACGGCAGAACGGACAAGGAACGAGGAAGAACAGAAGCAGGGGAAAGAAAGAAAAAAACAGAACGGCAAAGAGAGAAAAAGAGAGAGGAAAAGGACGGCACCGAGCGGCGAAGACGAAAGATTTGCAGAAGAGTCTTTTTCTCCGGCAAGAGGAGGAAAAAGGGAAGAGCGGCATAGCTGGACTATATGATCGTAACTCTCCCCCTCTCCCCCCATCCAATCTGAACCCAAACGAGGCGTTTTGTTCTCCATGTGTCTATGTCTCCAGCAACCGCAATGCGTGTGTACATGTGCCATGTAAGATGTGTTTCTGTTCTACCCTGGCCTGCGAGCGACAGCGGCGTCTCGCGGAAAGGGAAAAGAATAACATCACCGCTGTGGCAGGCTGCGTGGGTGGACGCGGATGAGGCCCGGCCGAGGCACATCTGGTTACGATTCCACCGGTTCCCACCCGCGGGCGTTTTTTCTGCTCCTGTCCTCCTCCGTAGTATTTCCTATTTCCCAGACTACGAGTACGGAGCATGGAGTACTTTGTACGAAGTGCAGCCTGGGTTTTTCCCCCTTAGAAGGGGGGCTCCCCTTTCCCCTTTGTCTTTTCCTTTTTTTCCCCCTTTCCCTTTCCCTTTTTCCCCTTCCTCTTTGTCTCGCGCTCCTATCGCCCAATGAGGCTGACGCCGTGGCGAGTCCAGGCCCGGCCTGTCAACAATTAGTGTGCAGAGTAGCGCTGCCCGAGGGCAGTAATACGGAGGATTCCGAAGTACACAAGTCCATTCTTTCGCCGCGCTCCAAAAGTCTCGCAAGTAAGATATCTTATCTCACGATCAATGCGGATATATCTTTCGTTCTGGCGCTTCCGTTGTGGGGCCCAGCAACGGCCAGCTGACGGAAGGGGCGTCTTGGGCAGTTGCCGTTTGTCGTTTTGGCCCTGGAATAATAAGCCGTTGCTGCCGAGTGTTGTTGGTGTGATGAGAGGGCCTGGCCCCGCCCACAGCGCCTGCGTATTACGAGTAGGGCTGGGGCCGGGCCTGGGCTGCGGCGCCACATGGCTGGCCTGGCCTGGCCCTGGCGCTCGCCCTGGACGGCGCCTGCCAGCAACACAGCCGGTACCTTTTTTCGCGTCTTCGACCGCCTGGCGGACCCGCTGGCTCCTGCCAACAGTGGCGCCCAAAGCTGTCACGCCTCAATCCCGTTTGGGAAAGCTCCCTTTGTTTTCGTACGAGGAAAGCGCGGAGGAGAGAGGTCAGCCACTACCCACTGGTGGAAAAGACAACAAGGGGGGGGGATGCAATTTCCAATTTCCGCTGGGATTGCTTCGCTGGATGGCCTCTTGTTTTCTCTTCTCGGTGGGCTCTTCGTTGTTCCATCCTCTTCCTTTTTGGTCCCCTCCCGTCCTCTCTGTCTCCTGACGCGTTCCCGGTACTCCGTATTACCTTTCGTTGTGGACTGTGGCCGTTATTACCTTTACCCTCCCCCGCCTGTCCGTCTTTACGTTTCTTTTCTTTTTTCGCTTCCCGCGCTTCCGAGCATCTTACAATCGCTTGCTTCACGAACACAAACAGTACTCCGTACAACGTCCAACACACACAACAACGCCGTCACAATGAAGTCCGCCATCTTCGCCCTTGCTCTCGTCGGCTCTGCCGCCGCCCAGAACCTCTCGGGCGAGCCTGAGTGTGCTGTACGTTTTGCCGGCTTTCCTTTTCTTTTTCTTCTTTTCTTGTACTTTCTTTGCCCTGCGCAGTCTACGGCTGCCCTTTGTATCCAACCTCGTCCAACCCCAGTCTAACCTCGCCACAGTCCTCCTGCTTGATCTCGGCCATCTCTGCTGCCGGCTGTGCGGCCGACGACGTCGGCTGCCAGTGCGGTCCTACCCAGAGCGCCATCGCCACGCTCGTCGCCCCCTGCCTGCTGGCCGGCTGCTCCATCTCCGCCCTGATCGAGGCCCAGAGCGTGGGTCTGGCCAAGTGCTCGATCTACAGCAAGACCGCCGGAACACCCGCGACCACGTCCGCCACGGCGACGGCGACCGCCTCCAGCAGCAGCAGCAGCAGCAGCAGCACCTCCACCGGCACCACCACCAGTGCCACCATGGCCAGCGGCAACAGCACCGTGACCACGAGCACCAAGGCGACCACCAAGGCGACCACCAAGGCGACCACCACGGCGACCGAATCGACGACCAGCGCGACCACGACATCGTCGAACGCGGCGGCGGCGGCAACACTGGGCGCGGGCATGCTGGCCGCGTTTGTCGGCCTCTTGGCCGTTGCTTTGTAAAGAAGATGGCGGGGGACGGGGACAAGGGAGAGGATATCGGAAAGAGAGAGGGGGTGCTCGCCCTTCATTTTCTTGGGGGGATTTCTTGGAGGGGTGAAAGGCTGCGGCCTCGTTACGTCTTCGGAGGTTTGTTTTTCTGGATGTCGAAAGCGGCATGGTCTTTATTTTCTTTTGGAAATCGTACAGATGAAAAGAAGGAGAAGAGAAAAGGACGTAATAACTAATACCTGACCAATGCGCTCGACCGCGAGGTTCTGCAAAGTCTCGAGGCTGTCTCCGTCTCTCGTGTTTCTCGTGATGGATATTTTCTTGCTGCAGCCGTGCTTTGCAAACAAGACGTGCATTCGTGCATTGCCGCCAGCTTGCTCTTCTCGTCCCCGTTCACCACGCGAGGCGCCAAGGCGATGGACATCGGCGGCTCGCCCTGCGGTTCTCCCTAAACCGTATCTTCCTACGGAGTACTCCGTATTTTAGCTGGGAAAGCCCCTTGTGGCTCCGCTGGGGCTACTGCAGGACCGGTTGCAGCCAAGAGAAAAAAAGCTGGGGTAATAGTACGAGTACGATACGTCGTAAAACGCCGAGTCAGTCACAGGGCAGCGTACACGGTTTTTGCCGCTGCGTCGCAGTGCAGCAGCACAACGACGTACGGCGCAACGCTGTCGGCGGCCAGCCATTCGAACCATTCGCACGTGATCCACGGCGATCTTGATTGCCTTGTGCGGCGCGTTGTGGCATTTTGCGCACAGCCTTTGAGGGACACAAACGCTTGGCCGCTCGGTCGGCCTGCCCGTGCTCTCCCGCTGTAGGATGATCCGTCCAACCACCTGCCGGCCCGCCTCTCTGTCGGTCGTCTCGTCCCGGGTGGCCCTCGCCCCCTTCACGCCGTCCGAACCCGCTGGCGGCTTGGGCCGAACGTTCCTGTCCCGCTCGGGCTTTTCTGGCCCAGCCTGTACGGAGTAGTACGGGGTAGTTGGTTCATTGGCTGGACGATCCAACCTACACGCCAAAGCAAGGCCCTTTTCGATGCTAGGACCCGTCCGTTCCCCTGGACGGGAACAAGGCCAAGGGCGAAGCGGCGCGGTGCGGCCTAGGCGGCCTTGGTGGCGTCCTGGGCCCCTTGACGACAGGGCGACAGGGATTGGAGCGTCCCTGTCTGTACGTCGTACTCCGTAGGAAGAAAACGAGAACACAAGAGAGCGGAAAAGAGAGAAGAGCAGGTCCCCTTTTCTGGTGATACTCTCCTCTGTGCTTCCCACCACAGCTTTGCTCTCGCTGCCTGAGGCAATGAAGTGGGCAACCCCCCCCCCCACCTTCTCCACTACGCCCCAACAACAGAGCCGCTGTGGCCATGCCAACTCCTAGGCGCCTGGCTTTGGGCCGTTCGCTATCAACCGCTGCAGCAGCGACAGAAAATCAGCCTCACTCCTGGAGGAGAGAAACAGCGTTGCATGCATGCTCCGCCCGTCGTGCGTGGTATGCATACTCGTAAATATGGAGCAGGCGTGTTTTTTCTTCTCATTTCCTTCGGCGCCATTACCGCTTCCAGACGCAGAGCCTCAACGCTAGATCCTTCGACCAGAGTCTGGGCGCTGTCAAATCTGTTGTTGATGAAGAAGGCCAGGGGAGCCGACCGAACTGGCGGGCAGGCGAAAGAAGGCTGAGAGCCCGAGCATGCGGGCATCTGTCCCCAGTCGGTCACCGCCATGCGTGCTGGACTTCTGCCGAGCACTGAGCACTGAGCACCGAGCACGAGCACCGATCACCGATCACGACCACCGATCACGATCACCGATCACGACCACCGAGCACGGAGCACCGCGTCGCACGATACCGCAACCATGGCGCTCAACGCCCTGCCCACCGAGATCCTGGAAATGGTTCTGGCCCATGCCACCACCCAGGACTGGAACAAACGGCCTGTCGACCGGGGCCAGCTCGCCCTGCGCCTTGTCTGCCGTGAGTATGAAGATGCTGCCGTCATTCTCGCGCTCACCGTTGTTGACCGGCGCGGACCGCAGGCCAATTCGACGACATCGTGTCGCGCGAGCTCTTTCGGAAGATCAAGCTCTCCGCGCTTCCCGCGCGCCTGCGCGTGGACTCGGCCGCCTGGCTGTTCTCTATCAAGCACAGCCTCGGCCGCGAGCACCACGTCCTCTCGCTGCTGCTCCGGGCCTGCGTGTCGCTCTTCTCCGTTAACATCTGCAAAGTGGCCAACCGCGGGCCGTACGACTCGCACCGCATCCTCAAGGCGGCCTGCCGTGCGATGGTGGCCAACAACGGCACCGTGTGGGCCGCCGACGAGCTGAAGCAGTCGTCGTCCACGTGGGACTGGGACACGCCGCCCGCCACCGATGTTTATGAGGATGATGATGATGATGATGATGATGATGATAACGACAGCCGGATGGCGCGGCTCATAGCCAAGGGCGGGCTTGCCGTCGCTGCGAGCCTCGGCGACCTGTCCCTCGTGCAGGCCATGCTCCGCGGCGGCTACGACCCGAACGCGCGGCACAGCGTCTACGGCTATCCGCTGTGCGCCGCCGCCGCGTCGGGCCAGCTCGCCTGCGTCCGCGCGCTGCTGGACGCCGGGGCGAGCGCCGACGACAGCCAGAGCAGCATCGGCACCGCCGTCGAGACCGCCGCCGTCCAGGGCTATGCAGACGTCGTCGCCCTGCTGGCCGCGGCCGGCGCCGACCTGGGCTTCGCCCTCAGCGACGCCCTCGCGGGCGGCCACGAGCACGTGGCCGACCTGCTGCTGACGACGCTGGACCGCGTCGACATCAACGCCTGCCGGCACCCCGACACGGCGCCCATCATCCTCGCCATCAACCGGGGCTTCGAGCGCATTGCGCTGCTGCTCATCCAGCGGCGCGCGCTGCAGGTCAACGTCGCCATGAAAAACGGCCACGTGCCCCTGCAGCTCGCCGTGTTGGCGCAGATGGAGCCGGTGGTCACGGCGCTGCTGGCGCGGCGCGACGTCGACATCAACCTGGGCAACGAGCACCTGTTGACGCCGCTGTACTTGGCCAGCAGGCTCGGGTTCAGCAGCATGGTCGAGGTGCTGCTGCGGCACCCGCGCGTGAACCCCAACATCTGCACGGGCGCCGGGTACACGCCGCTGTGCGCGGCGGTGTGCGAACGCTTCCACCCCATCATCGAGCAGCTGCTGCGCCGCGTGGACGTCGACGCCACCCTGGGCCCCTCGCCCACCGACGCGCCGCTGACCATGGCGACGAGCCGCCGGGACGCGGCGACGGTGCGGCTGCTGGTGCGGCGCCGCGAGGTGCGCAGCGCGCAGGCCGCCGGCGTGGCGCAGGACGCCTTCCGCATGGCGGTGGCCCGAGGCTACAACGACATCGCCGAGCTGATCGCCGGCGCGTGCGTCGTGGACGCGAACCGCATGAACGGTCGGGGCTGGAGCCCGTTGCACACGGCCGTCTACATGGACAACATCGACTGCGCGCGCCTGATCCTGGGCCTCGCGGGCACCGACCCCAACCACCGCTGCCAGGAACAGACGCCGCTCGTGTCCGCCGGCCGCAAGGGGCGCACCGAGATCTTCAAGCTGCTGCTGTCGTGGCGCGACGTCGACATCAACGCCGTCTGCCCCCGCGGCACGGCCCTGCTGTCCGTCCTCCACCACGAGGACCCGATGCTGCGCGGCATGGCAGACCTGCTCCTGGCGCGGCCGGATCTGAACCCGAACCTTGCGTCCCGGGGATGGCCCTACCGGCTGCCGCGCCTTCGGAAGAGGAGACACGTCGAGCCGCCAAGCGCCGCCACCGCCACCGCCACCGCTGCCGCTGCCGCCGCCTTGACTTATACGCACTACGACTACACCCTGCGCGACTTCGGGCGCGTCCAAGACGTCGAGGTCTACCCCCTGACCTCCGCTATGATCGGCGGCATCCAATGGGCGGTGGAGGCGATCCTGCGCCACGGCGCCACGGACCCCAACGTCGCGGACGCACACGGCCGCACGCCGCTGTGGTGGGGCATGCATGCCGCCGTCAAGGTGGCGCCAGTCGTGTCCGAGGCGACCGTGCAGATGCTGCTGGACCACCCTGCCACGGACCCGAACGTGGCCGACAGCCACGGCTGGACGCCCCTGCTTGTCGCCATGTACCACAACAAGATCAGCCTGGTGGACGCCCTGCTGCGGCACGGCAAGACGGATCCAAACCGGGCGAACGAGGACGGGTGCACGCCGCTGCGCTTCGCCGCGCAGACCAACCGCCGGGACATGGTCGCACGGCTGCAACAGCATCCCGCGATCGACGTCGGCGCCGATGCCGGCATCGGCGACGGTAATAGAACGGACACGCCGCTCAGCAGCGCGGAGCAGGCGGCGGCGGCCGTCTCCCAGTAGGGTTCCGATTTTCGGTCTGTTGGATAGTTCTGGGGGGCGTTGAACGATGAAAAAGGGCAAATCGGGGGATGTTGGAGTCAATAGCTTTTCGTAGTGGGTGGGTGGTGGTGGACTGGCCACCGCCCGGTGGAGAATAAAAACGCACGTGACAGCTGATTGGAGGTAGCTCGTCCCGTCTTCGTCCTTTTTTCTATTTGTCCACGGGCAACAGAGCATCTCTTGTTTTCCGTTTTCCTCCCTGTGCTTTTTTTCTGAACCTTGGCGGACGACTCAACACAACTGTGCGAAACCTGTGAACCTGCGCGCCGACACCACGCGGCCCTTCTCCCCCCCAAAGTGCCATGGCCTCCTCTGCGTCGACCTCCTTTCCCCCCCGCGGTGCGCAGCAGCCGCCGCCGCCGCCCGCGCTCCCCACGGCCGACCTGCACCAGACGCGCTTCGAGGTCGAGTGCGAGTTCGTCGCGTGCCTCGCCAACCCGTACTACCTGCAGCACCTGGCCGCGGAAAAGTACTTTGAGGACGCGCGCTTTGTGCGCTACCTGCAGTACCTGCAGTACTGGCGCGAGCCGCCGTACCTGCAGTACCTGAGCTGGCCGGGGCCGTCGCTGCGGCACCTGGAGCTGCTGCAGGAGGAGTCGTTCCGGCAGGCGATCATCAGCCCGGAGGTGGTGCAGCGGCTGGAGCGGGGGGGCATCGAGGCGGCGTTCAGCTGGGCAACGGCGCCGTAGCGGGCCGAAACGCGAGGCGGCGAGACGGAAGACAAGCGACAACCGACGAACGACACACGGCGAAAGCATGCAGCAAAGAAGGCAGTCAAGAAAGGCGGGCCCAACAAGGACAAGAAAAACAAAACCTGCATAAACGATTCGATTACAGCCATCTGGGGTATCAAGCATACAATACACACTTTTGGACCGCCTCTACCTCCCGCGACATCCCCCCCCCTCTTCCAACACACGGACCCTTTTTCTTTATCACGGCCAGAAGAAACGACGAAGAGAAGAAGAAGAAGCAGATCCCTCGACATGCACCTAATTCTCCCGCCACCGGTTGCCACACGTCATGCACTGGGAAGAGTTAGCTAGGGTAGAGAAGGGGGGGGAGGGGGAGAGAGGCAGGTGGATGGAAAGGGGGAAAAACGACCGCCGGCTGCGCCGACGCTCCCTCCTCACCTTGAAGAAGCTCGTCATCGGCTCGTCGGCCGACCGGATCTGCACCTGGAAGAACGCCGCCTCGCCGCCGTCGCAGCCCTCGGCGGGGCACTGCACCTTGGTCTTTTGTGCATTGTCCCAGGCGCCGGGCCCGCCAAAGACGTCCTCCTTCTCCTTGCGGGCAAACTCGCGCCGGCTGAACAGGGGCGTCGCGATCGCGTACTCGTACGGGCACGTGCGGCACTCGAGCCGGTTGCGGCCCGTCTCGGGGTGCGCCGACACGGTCAGGATGTTGGCGCAGCAGGGGCAGACTGGGGGAGGGGGGGAAGCGTTTGCAGTCAGCAGAGAGGAGGGAGAGTGAGGGGGGGCCAAGAGGAAAGTCTTGGAGAGAGAGCCGGAGCTTACAGAGGAGCATTTTGTGGGTGGGCGGGGAGAGAGAGAGAGAGAGAGAGAAAGCAAGACAGAGAGACAAAATCAAACGGCTTCTCGAGAGCGCCACAGGTGCTATGATAGCATGGCTTCGGTCGTCGGGGTAGCAAAGCGCGCTGCCGTGGTTGACATGGCCGGCCGGAACGGCAGAAAAATTCCAGACTTTTCTCTTATTAATTGGCCTGGCGCGCTGGTCCGACAGCCCCAGTCCCGCCGTCTTCAGCGTTCCCCACTGTTGCCCGTCGCCCACCAGCGGGTTTCCAGTGCAGGCGCTGTCACGTGCACCAGTCCACTGCGCGGCAGACGCGCTGTTTACGGGCCCCAAGGCCGTCCTGCAGCTCCCGTTTTTGTCAGGCGGATCGGGGTCTGTAAACAATTGAACACGATACGCCCCGTCAGGGTGGCTTCATGTTGGCTGCCTGAAGCACCTGAAACCAATACGGCCGTCCCTGGCGCAGCGCTTCCTCCGAAACGCAGCGAGCGCCCAATACCGCACGAATGGCTGACATAACAGCTCTAAGAATAGCTGGAGTCGGGCCCCCCGATAAGCGGATAAGGGGCGCCTGGGGCTGCGCCTTCCCCCCCTCCCCCCCTACCCCTCCAAGCCGAACCCCTAAACGCGCCGGGCAACAAGTGGCAGGAGCCTTCTGAACCCACCTCCACTGTTTTGCTTCTGCTCTCCAGACGACGGCTCGCCCCGGCTGCTTTCTCACATCCGTTTTTCAGTTTTCAGTTTTCTTTTGTCTGTCTGTCTGTGTGCCTGTCTGTCCGTCTCTCTCTGCATCCCTAGTCTCGATCCCACCGACAGCCGTCTCCGCCATGGCCGACGAAGAGCACGAGGTAGGATGTTTGCTGTCGTCCCTGGGAAAAGAAAAGAAAAAAGAAAAAAAGAAAAGAAAACCCACAGACAATCCACCGCTTGCTTCCCCCTCTGTTGTTCTTCTTTCCTCCGGCTGACCTGACACGTTCCAGGGCGCCTCCGTCCAGGAGCAGCTCATCGAGGCCTGCCGCCGCAACAACTGTGACCTCCTCCAAAGCGCCCTCGGCGCCCGCTCCGAAGAAGAAATCGCCCGCCTCCTCAACGAGACCACCACCGTCCTCGGCAACCACCTCTACCACGAGGCCGCCTCCCAAGGACACTGTACGTGCCTCCTTTTCTCTCTCCATATCTCTCCACACCTCTGTTGGCGTGGCCTTCCCGCTGACTGACCCCCTCCCTTCCCCCCCCCAAACAGTCGAAGTCATCGATTACCTCCTCGACCAGCCCGGCTTCGAGTGCGACCCCATCTCCCGCCGCGAAGGCGACACCCCGCTGCACACGGTCATCCGCTGGGCCAACGCAGAGCCGGCCGTCCAACAGCCGTTTGCCGAAGCTCTTGTCAGTACGATGCTCGAGGCCGGCTCCAGCACGCGCATCAAGAACAAGGCCGGGCTCACCCCCGCCCAGCTCGTCGACCCCCGCTACCCGGCGATGCGCCGCGTGATCGAGAAGCACGAGTACGCGCAGCTCAATGCAGGCGACTTCGTCGACGACACCCCTACAGCCTCCTCCGCGCCGACACCACGACCACCGCTACCACCAGTGCCAGGCAGCCTCGGCGCGGCGCCGCCGGCAATACCATCTGGGTCGGCCCCGCCGATCCCCCCGGCCCCCAAAACCTTCTACAGCGACTACGACGACGGCTCCGAGTTCAGCGGCAGCGACGAGGAGGAACGTGCCGAATGGAAGCGGCGGCACCCACGGCGGTTGTAATGAGAAAGAGAGAGAGAGAGAAAGAGAGAGAGAAGGCGGGCGAAAGGTAGAGAGCGTGCATGAAAGGGTCAATATTGCTATTCTTATTTCTTTCTTTATTCTTTTATTTTTCCAATCAGAGCAAAAAGACTTGTGCCTTGTCATTGTTTTTCAAGCGAGTGGGTGCGCATCTGCCTTCTATACGAAGGAGCGTTTTGTGGTTGGCTTCTATTTCTTTGTAAATTCACCCCCCCCCCCCCCCCCTCTCTCTCATGGCCCTCGGTCTAGACTCCGCTCGTACGGCGGATGGCACCGAATCGTACTCGTACGTCCAGTCCCTCGGATTGCGTGCGCCTTGCAATTTTTGCGAAGACGACGTAAGACAATAGATGCACTCCGCATCTCCCCGTGCAGCACGTGGAGCCCAGGGCTCCACGTAGCACAAAAAAGAAAGAAGGAGAAAAAGAAAAAAAAAAGCCATCCAAGCAGAAACGCCTCCCCCAGCAGCATTATTGTCCAGCGAGGTCCAGGAGCGGTCGTCGCGGCCAGCCAATCACAGTACACCAGACGAGCACATGCGGCTGCGGCGGCACTAACAGCGGCAGGGCTCCGCCGGAAAAGTGGAGAAGCCAAGAAGCCAGCCAAGAGGCGACGACACGACACCTTGTGAGATGCGTCGTAGGAGCAGTGCAGGAAGAACAGCATGTAGACGAGTGCTCTGCTGCTCCCTCAACGACGAAGGAGCCATAATGGCATCCTGCATCATGCCCTTTCAATACGAGTCGACAGAAACACATTCTCGCCGAGACACTCTCCAACACCGGCCCATCTTGGCACAGGGTGGGGGTTCTCTCTTGCGTCGTATGAGTGACGCCATGAGGAGAGGACAGGGGCGGTTACTTGTTCGAGACGCGCGGGACCGTCGACACGCGCCGCCGGCGGGTGGGAAGCGTTGACGCTGAACCCAGGGACACCCATGGTAGCACCGCGCGGCACGTGACTTGAGCTGACATCAACGACAACGACAACGACAACGACGACGACGAGACGCTGCCGTACAGAGCTTTCCCTTCCTCTTCCAGTTATGCCGAGAAGAAGCCCTACACAGCTTGAAGTCCAAGCTGTTTCCCACATGCGTGGCGTCCCGCACCACCCCGTTCAAGTGTCTTGTGGGAGCCGGCCCGCGTCGCCGTCGCCAGAGGGTCTGTTGAGCTCGTTCTTGACAGCCGCAAGCCCAGGCTCAGACGTATGCGGGAAACGATGCTCTCTGGCCGAGGTTGGAGAGCAGAACGACATCGAGTGCTGGGCAGTGCCCGCCGCCGCGGATGCCACAGCAAAAGCAGCGCCTCTCTGTGACGAATCAGGCTGGGACTGCATGAAGCGACAGCCACCGGGAAGGAGGGACAGGACGACGACGAGTGTCTGTCCATTGGCCGCCGCTGGGACGGTGAGTCTCTCCTTCCACAGACTGGGCGCCGCGGTCACTGCTCGGACGGCCAGAGCCACCGGGGGGAGGGAAGAGAGATGGAAGGCGCGGTCAAAACATGCCAGACGATGGAAACCCCCTCGTCTGGGAGGGAGAGAGTTTTCTGGGCAACTTGGCCATCAACACACCCTTTTCGCTCCGTTGCCGTGGACGGTCTTTTCATCTATTCTTCTTCTTTTTTCTTTATCTTTTTCTTTTTTTTTTCTTTCTTTCTTCCACCCCGTTCAGTACAGTACTGCCCCCCATGGTCGTTTCGTCAGCGGCCAGACTCTGTCATCCGCCTTTTGCCTCTCAGCAACCCCCTCACTTCGGCCCAACGACCTTGGCCAACAGACGCTCTACTCAGTCAGGCTGCTTTCGCGCTGGAGATTTCCCGAGAGTCTTGTGCATGTGAGTGGTGGCTCACGCTCCGCCACAGGCGTGCTGAGTCGATGCGCTCCATGGATTGCTGGGAATGCTGACAGCCGGGGGGGTTTAGCAGATTGTCTGTCTACAAAAGCCTCTCACTGTGTGTTATTCTTCTCTACGCGACAAACTCTTCGTTTTCATCATCGTCTCTTTCTCGCCTCTTCCAACCCCGAGAACAACGACTCTCGAACACGCAAAGCAAACCAGGCAGCCGCTGCCAAATCAAGGGACGACAGAAAAGAAGGAACACAACCAAAGCGATGGCCGAGATCACGATGGGAAGAACGGAAAAGCTGCTCAAGATAGCAGGCGTTACGCTCCTAGCCATGGCGGCGATGGTAATTGCGGTAATATGTGTGGCATATGCCGCATACGTGGTTAACACGATTTCTGGACCAACAGGGCCCAGCCTAAGCACAGCTGAGAAGGTCGTGGGCGGGATGTACAGTTTCCTCTTGTTCCTTCTGGGGGGAACCTGGGCTGTTGCTGTCACGGTTGCTTACACAACCCTCATCTCCGATCTGTGGCGCGCCGGTGAGGATTCACAAAAGGAGCCGGTTGCCCTGCCACTCCACTGCCTGCCCTCTCAGACGCACAGCACATCTTTATCTTCTTCATCTTAGAGCGCCGTCTCCAGAATTCGCAAAGCAGACCAAGCAACCGGAGTCAACAAAGAGACAGTCCAGAAAGAGCAGCAGAACGGGAAACGAAACAAAAACGACAACAGAAAAAGAACCACCAAAAAGAACAACCAAACCCCTCCCTCCCTCCCCCCCGAAGAAATGGACGAACTCGGTTTGACAGAGAACGAAGAGTATATGGCAGCAGCAGCCGTTACGCTCTTCGCCTTAGCGGTCATGGCATTGGCGGCAGGTCTAGCTGGCGAAGCATCACAATTAGCCATGGACGCATTCGACCCAAAAAGGCGGATGGGCCACACAACCATGCCATTCATGGACGCGATGTTTAGCGTCGTGTTCTTCGCAATGGCGGCTCTCTTTGCGATTGCTACCGGTCTTGGGTACACAGTCTTCCTCCGCACACTCTGGCCCAGTTCATGAACGGAGGAAGTCTGTCTCCCGCTCGCCTGCCTGCCATCATTTTGGCGCGTCTGCCCCAATCGGCGGCCGCGGAAGACTGCCCCCCGCCTCGACGGCAGCCTCCTCGGTCGGTTCTCGCGACTCCGTCAGGACCTCCGCCGGGGCCTCCGCTGCGTCGCTGGCCTCCTTGCCGAGGCGCACCTCACGACCGCGCTTATGGCAATACCACAAGACAAACAATAGTACTAGGTTGGAAGCGAGTCAGCAGAGGAACAAAAAACATGGGAAGAAAGGGAGACAAGTGGTTTTGGGGGGGGGGGGGGACGGAAAAGGGGGAAGGGTACTCTTGTATGCTTACAGAACAATGCAACACTCCAAATGGCGCTGGTGCCGATAAATGCTGGCCACCGCAGCTTGAGCGCGTTCATGATGGCTTTGAGGACCTTGACAATGGTGTTGGGCTTGGTCATGAGCGGCAGCAGCATCGCTTTCGCGGCCGACTTGGCGTCCACACCGCCGCCGCCCTCGTCCGCCGCCGTCGCCGCCGCGGCGCCGAGCTTGACGCCCTGGGCCTCGGCGGCGGCCGCCAGCAGCTCCGGCGCCAGCGTCGACGTCAGCTTGTTGGGCAGCTGGGCGACCAGCTTGCGCAGGCTGGAGGGCAGGCGCTCGTAGCCGCGGGCCAGCGTGCCGTCGCGGTCGTCGAGCAGGTGCTTGAGGTCGTCGGCCGCCGTGGGCACGCCGTGCACCAGGTCCTTGAGCACCAGCACGAAGCGGCGCACGAGCTCGGCCGACTCGGCCGAGAGCGTGGCCGTGAACTTGGACGACGAGGACGACGACGACGCGCCAGCAGACTTCTTGGTCTTGCTTCCCCCGTCGCCGCCCAGGTCCAGCGTGTCCAGCACGCGCGCCAGGTCCTCGCGCTCGCGCTCCTCCTCGTCGGCGGTGACGGCCAGCGGCGACGACGCCGACAGCACGACGGCCGCGTCGTCGACGTCGGCGGTGCCCGGCACGGCGAGGTGTGCAGCGTGGGGGGGGTGGGGGTTGTGCGGGTTGTGCGGGTTGTTATCCGCCACCGCGGTTGTCGCTGTCGCTGTCGCCGTCGTCCGTCCCTTTTTCGAAAAGAGGTGCGACAGCCGCCGCGCCGCGCCGCTCGCCGTCCCCGCCACCGTGCCCGCCACCGTGCCCGACCTCTTCACCTTTGTCTTCTCGCCGCCCACCACGTCGTTGTCGACGGCCACCAGCCGCTCCTCGCGCACAAACGACTCGCTGTCGCTGTCCCAGGTCAGGTCGGGCGTCCGGACGCGCGGCGGCAGGGGCGGCCGCCGCTCGCCGTCCACGTCCCCTTCGGCATCATCGTCGTCGTCGTTGTCGGAGGCGCCCCAGCGCTGCGTCAGGCTCTCGAGGAAGGACTGCTCGTCGCGGTCGAGCACGGGCGGCGCACGGTCGGCAGCGATGGGCGCCGCAGCCGCCTCGGTGCCGCGCTCCTCGCTGTCCTGCTGCGGCGGTTGGCGGTGCTTCTTGTAGCTGAGACGCTCGAGCATGATGGGCGGTTTCTTTCTTCTTCTGTTGTCAAGGTGGAGTTTGGAAGGTATCCAGGTCTGTTTGCTATCCGTATGTTGGGCCAAGACAAAGAGAGACAGAAACCCAAGAATGCAATGGAAATGCAAAAAAAGAGCCCCCCCCCCCTCTGGGACGCGTCCTCGTTCTTATTGCTCGTCGAGAGACCGTTAGTCTGGGCGGCTGGGGCCTTGGCCTGGTCTGGCCATCTAGGGCGGCGGCGGCGGCGGCGGCGGCGGCTGGAGCCTGGCTGGGCGGCTGCTTTGCTACTGCTGGGAGGCCGCTTTTTCAGCTCGCCCCTCCCCCTCCCCCTCCCCCTCCGCCCCCCACCCGGAAGCGCTAAAACACAAAAAAGCTTCTTTGCTGGGGCCTGGGGGTTCTTCCTTGACCTCTCCATGCCACTTTGTATTTTCCCGTTTACACTGCCTCAAAACCTGCAAAACCCCGGTGATGTCATTTTGTGCTGGTTGTCTTTCTTCATCCACCCCCCCTCGACAACAAAGTCCTGCGACCTTGCGACGCACGTTTCCCTTATCGCGGCGACAACGCAAAACGATGGCAAAACAGCAGAGGTCACATGACCGCCGTGTTGCACAGATCGTGCTTCTCATTTTCTAGGAGAATGGCCGCTGTCAACACAAGGGGGACCATGCAGTCCTGGGGGGGGGGTTCGATGCAACGCTTCGACTGTGAATGTGAACGTGCTTCGTATACACGAGGGAAAAGAAGAAAAAGAGACTCACTACGAAGAGGACAGGCTCGTAGAAAGAAACCTGTACCCTCTCCCATCAATCTTTTGTGTTGGTTCAGAAGTGTTTTTGTTTTTTTTCGTTTTTCCTTTCTGGTATCATTATTTGCCCGTTCTTCCTTTGACCCTTTTCACACGCGCCCTGTCATTCGTCGTCTTCTCCGCCTTCGCCGTACTCGTCGGCCGTTGGCGCGTCGCGCCGCCGCCGGCTGCTGCTGCTGCCGGCCCCTCCTCCTCCTGCTGCCAGTGCCGCCGGCGCCGGCGCGGCGATCCGTCTCGGCAGCAGCGTCCGCATCAGCTCGTCGACGCCCTCGCTGGCCCGGCCCTGCCGCCGCTTGCGCCGGTACACGTCTGTGGTCGTGATGGCGCGCTCGCCAATAAAGTGCAGCTTGCCGGCGCCGGCGGCACCGCCGTCCTCTTCCACCTCAGCCTTGCCCCAGGGCGCGTCGCACCGCGGACACGTATGCCGGTGGTGCTGCTGCCCACCGGCAGAGAATGTCTGGTTGTTGTTCCTATGGCGCGCGCCTGCCTGCGTGCGCCAAAACGCCTCCTCGCAGTGGTCGTGCAGCCGCAGCGTGCAGGTCAGCGTCGCGCAGCGCAGGCCCCGCGTGATCAGCTCGCGGCACGCCGCGCAGTGCTTAATGCGCTGCCACGTCTGGCGGGTGGCTGCCGGGCGGGCCGGGTGGGCCGGGTCCGGATCGCCGCCGCCGCCGCCGCCGTCGTCGTCTTCCGGCTCGTTAAAGGTCGCGATCAGAAACGGCTCCAGCTCCAGCAGCGTGCGCGTCGTCGGCGAGTAGAACCCCTGGACGCTCTTGTGCAGCCAGCCCTGGCGGACGAGCGACTGCAGCAGCGACAGCACCACGGAGTGCTTGAGGCCCTTGTCGCGGGCATTGGCGCTGCTGCTGTTGTTGGTGGTAGACGTGGCGTCGGCGTCTGCCGCCGCCGCCGCCGCCATCGAGGTCCGCGGCGGCCGCGACAGCTTCAGCGCCTGCTGCTCCGTCACGCACAGCGCCTCGATGCGCGGCGTGTTGTACGTGTCGAACAGCGCCGTCAGCAGGCGGTGCACAAAGGCCAGCTTGCGCGGCGTGAAGAGCACGGCGAGGAGCTGCGACGAGGACGAGGACGACGCCTTGGCGGGGTCGTCGTCGCCGCCGCTTTGGTGGTGGTGGTCGGTGCTGACGAGGGCCCAGATGCGGTGGGCCAGCCCTCGCGGGGCGCCGCCGCCGCCGCGTTCGTCGCGCTCCGCCGCCGCCCACTCGTTGGTGGCCGAGCGAATGTCAAAGTCGAGCGGCACCAGCGCCGCCCGCGCCTGGTCGACGTACTCGCGGACGTCGTCGAGCGTGATGTCGTCGGCCGACAGCGGCTCGCCCTCGTCCTCGGCCTCGTCCCCCTCGTCCCCCTCGTCCTCCTCCACCCTATGTGGCCGCCGCTGCCCGCGCTCCACGTTGATGATGGTGGCCAGCAGGACCTGGGCCTGCCGGAATGTCAGGGTGCCGTGGGCCAGAAAGGCCTGGAGGAACGCGCGGTTGCGGTCGTCGTAGCCGGCGGGGAGGTGCCAGGCGGCGGCGGCGGCGTCGCGCTGAGAAGAGGGGTCGATGTCGGGGTCGGTGTCGTGGTCATGTGCGGTTCCGTTGCGCGCGCCACTCGGGGCAACCGCGTCGTCTTCGCCGTCGTCGTCGTCGTCGTTTGCCTCGTGCCGGTGCCGCCGCCGCCGCTCGGGCAGTGCGGCGCCGTCGACCTCGGACCGCGTTCGTTTCCGGCCTGGCCGTGGCATGGCAGTGAGGGTGTGTGTGTGTGTGTGTGTGTGTGTGTTTGGTTGGGTTTGATTGGGTTGGATTGCCTGTTGCTTCTCTGTATTTCACCACAATTCACCACAATCGGCCAAGGGTCGGGATGCTGAAAAAAAACGAGGGGCAGCAAGACACGCGTCCGAGCGCGTCTTCGCTACTGCGTCGATCATTCGTAAATTGGGTGACCGGCGTGGCCCCGCCCCATTCAGGCTAGTGGGGATACCAGCATTCGGCGGGCCAGTGACTGCCCTATTGTGGAGCCAGCTAGCCAGATAATACGCAGTACTACCTCACAGCCTCGCCATTTCCCATCACGACATGCCGTTGTGTGCGGCTACAGCAGTGAATGGCACGGCCTCTCTTGCGCCCCAATGCCACTATTTATATGCCTTTGTGGCCGGGGGACCAGCCCTGGCCCCCTTCTTCCAAGATATCTTACTTGCTACCAAAACAACAGCGACGAGTCAATCAATCCATGAAAGTCCTCCACATATCGAGCGCCCTCTTCTGGTTCCTCATCGATCCAAGTGCCCAGGCACTGCACCGCCGAGCTCCCTCCCGTTACATCAATGCGATGCCGACAGCTGACTGCGCCATCAGGTATTCCAAGACGGCGCGCAGAGATGGCCGCGCACGTGTGGAATGTCGGCTCCAGGCCGGTGGTGATCCCAGCCCTTACCACGGTAAACTACCTGACGTGGGAGGCCGCGGTCGAGCGGTTGGCAAGACTCCTCAACGTGAAAGAATACCTCCAGTCGACCGTCCCTCGTCCCCTTGAGCGAGACAGGCTGGCGATCTGGGACCGAGTCAGGGACGATCTGTGTCACGCGATCCTGATCTCGGTGGAGGGACGGGAGCCAAGCTTGGCGGTCGACGGCTACACGCCAAAAGAGAAAGACCCCTTCAGCATGTTCAGAGCGATACGGAATGCCTTTTACACCTCCCGAAAACTGTGAAGATCCAGAGGCGTGGTATGACTGAGGGGGGCGTGAACCCGGGCACCGGAGGGACGGCCATGCCGGCGTGTCGTAGTGTTGGCCTGCAGTGGAGGCCTGCAGTGGATTGATTGCACCGGCCATTTCATTCCATGATGTACGATACTGCCGAACTATAGCTAGTGATCTATAGAAACTAATCTTCCTCAACTTGCATCACGGACATCGCTGCCTGGGTCATGTCTTTTCAAAGTTCCGTTGCCGCGGCTGAAATTGCACATCTGATACTCCAAAAACATTTGTATCCCTGGGAACGCCAAGGGGGGAATCAAGAAAAAGAAAGAAGCCAAAAAAATACACCAAAAATACTCCCCCACTTTCTGCCCTTGTCTCTACTCTTCGTCGGACTCGGGGCCGATCACAAAGAGGCTGTGCAGGTCTGCTACCGCCCCCCGCCGCCGGGGCGCCGACCGCGGACGGATGCCGGCGCCGTCGAGGCTCTGCTGTGGACTGCGAGGCTGCTGGCACGCCGGGTGGTCGTGGCCGTTCGGGTCGTGCTCTTGCTGCGGCCGCTGCTGCCGCTGCTGCCGTGCCTGTCGTCTCTGTGCGCGCAGCCATGCCACGAGGTGCCAGTTTCCCATGGAGGGTAAGAAATCAGAAGCATCGCTCCCGGAGCTGGAGCTGGCATACTCGTCGTCGCCATCGTACTCGTCGTCGTCGTTGTCATCGTACTCGTCGTAATCCTCGTCGTAGTCCCCGTCGTACTCCTCGTCGTCTTCCTCGTCGTCTTCCTCGTCGCCCTCTTCGTCGCCCTCTTCCGCCTCGGCCTCCTGCGCCTCCTTCTCCTTCTCCCTCTCCTTCTCCCGAGCAGACTCCTCCAAAGCGATCAGCCTTAGACCTTCCCCGAAGCAGTAGATGAGAGCGTCAACGTCGATCTTGTGGTGGCTCTGGTAGCCGGTGCCTTGGTAGTCGGCGCCCACGTGCACACTCGGCTGGACGTACTCGGCTCCGGAGTAGAAACATTCCGGTAAGCGCGACAACGACGGTGAGACGGCCGCCCCCGTCCTGCGCGTCCTGTCTGGATCATCGGGCCCTGCGGATGCCGCGGCACCTGTGTAGTGCGTCCGCGGCCGGTCGTCGGCGCTGCTGGTCGCGGCGAGCTTCTCGGCCATCTTGCCGTTTGTCGTTGTTTCGCTGTCGTGGGTGTTTCCGCGAGACTCGGCAGAACCAGACGCAGGCGCAAGCTGCTGTGGAAGTCTCGAGTCTTGTTCTGTTTCCGCGCGGCGATACTGAAGAGCAGAGCCTTGGAAGAAATAGGGGAGGGTGAAGAATAGTCGGGAGCGTTAAAGATAGGAGAAGAAAGCCCAAAGTCTCTCAAGGTCATCGGCCATATGCCCCAGCTCTCGAAGATCTGAAGTCTGAAGGGGGACAAAATCAAGGCTCGATTTTCTTTCGGCACAAACACTAGGATAGCACAAATCTCACGAGATGAGGGAAAAGGAAAATGGGGATGGGAGAGGAAAAAAGGATGCAGACAGATGAGTAAGAAAAACACAGGCGCATGGGCAGCCCCCAAGTCGCGTAGAGGCCTACAGCGTGAAGACCATCTGTCAGCGTAGATGTTGGATCTTCAAGAGATGCAGCGCCATGAATAATCAGTCGTCCACGCACTGCTTTGAACTTTGAATCTCTGAACTTTATCTCATTGCACCCACCAAGGCTATCTTCTGCGGTCTATATAAAGACAAGACACCCCCTCGATATTTCAAGACTCCCAAAATCTCGACACGCTATCCCCATCACCGCGGACATCGCCGCCCAGTTCTCTGGCCCGTTTCCCAGATCCATCGACAAGCGCCAGCCATTTTGAAGCATTCCGAACCATCACGAAGCATCACGAACCATCACGAACCATCACGAACCATTGCAACCCATCCGAATCCATGCAACGAGCTCCCCGAGCTCTCGTCTCTCAGCCGGCTGCAGCTGGAAATCGTCCTTGACGATGCCCTGAGGTCTTGGCTTCCCAGGACGCCTCTGTAAACAGAGAGACAATCCCGGTACTGACGCCTGCCGCCGCGTGAAGGCGCCTCAGGTTCGGCAGGCTTCCTCCTCTTGCCGGGCCTTTCACCCGCATATTACCAGATATTCAACATGTCCGTCAGCAACTCGTAATGGGAATCACCCCCGAGGAGCTTCCGGTATTCCCCCAGATCCCAACACGATCCCCCAGGTCCCAACACGATCCCCCAGGTCCCAACTCGATCCCCCAGATCCCATCTTGTCCCGCCAGCAACTCGTATTGGGAATCACCCCCGAGGAGCCTTTGAGAGATCCCCCAGATCCCAAACTTGTCCCCCAGATCCCGACATGCGCAGCTTTGTTCCCCCAGATCCCGACGTGTCCCCCAGATCCCAACTTGTCCCCCAGGTCCCGACATGCGCAGCTTTGTTCCCCGGATGCCCACTGAAAATGTCCCACGTTGCACCGGAACAGGAATGCAATAGGTGACCCGAAGGTCTGCAAGTCTGTGGTCGGTCATGGCGCCATCGTGGTCTTGCTGTATGTTTAACGCCTGGACGGTGGGAAAACCCTGGGTAGACTACCACCATTGAATGCCCGCGAGGGCGGTGGCGTCCAAACCGTCGTCGTCCAGGCAGGTTAGTTTTCACTACATTGAAAGAATCCCTAAATATGAAGAAAAAAGAGATCAGAAAGATCAAGAAGGGGGAGTTTTTTTTCGAGGGGGTTTTATGGTCGAAAAGACCAGTCTCTCTTCGAGAATTGGAGGGAAAGAGCGGTTGGAACGGAAACCGGAGCCGGTCGCCATTGCTGAACATGACGGCAGCACGAGGCTGGCTCCTTCTCTTTCTCTCCTTTGCTCTTTCCCAATATGAAT
The DNA here is from genome assembly GCA_019925425.1 of Ophiostoma pallidulum. Taxonomy (NCBI): domain Eukaryota; kingdom Fungi; phylum Ascomycota; class Sordariomycetes; order Ophiostomatales; family Ophiostomataceae; genus Ophiostoma; species Ophiostoma pallidulum. The sequence goes on from JADHKO010000017.1 coordinate 232,505, forward strand.
CTGGGCTGCCACTGAATACCCGCGAGGGCGGTGGCGTCTGGACCGTCGCGTTCAGGGCGAAACATGAAGTTTCACCTACTATTGATGATGCAGAAGAGATCAGAAAGATCAAGAAGGGGGAGAGTTTTTTCGAGGGGGTTTTATGGTCGAAAAGACCAGTCCCTCTTTGAGAATTGGAGGGAAAGAGCGGTTGGAACGGAAACCGGAGCCGGTCGTCGTTGCTGAACATGACGGCAGCACGAGGCTGGCTCCTTCTCTGTCCTTCCTTTGCTCTTTCCCAATATGAATATGGGCCGCCACTGAATACCCGCGAGGGCGGTGGGGTCCAAACCGTCGCCGTCCAAGCATGTTAGTTTTACCCATCCTGAAAAAAAAAGAGATCAGAAAGATCAAGATGGGGGATATTTTTTTCCGGGGGGGTCTATGGTCGACAGCAACAGTCCCTCTTTGACAGTTGGAGGGGGGAAACAACTGGAGGGGAAGTCGGAGCCCGGCCGTCGCTGTTGGACATGACGGCAAGACGAGGCTGGCTCCTTCTTTGCCTTTTGTTTGCTCTTTCCCACTCTCTGTAAGAGTCTGAACCTCTTGCCCGAGGGGGGATTGTTCCTTCCTCGTGCTCGTCGGGGATACATTGGGTGACTCCACCTCCGACGAGTTTCTGGGAAGGTCCGCACGTCTTGGCCGAAGGAAAAAAAGGGACAGGGAAAGAAGACGGCCAAGTCTGTGACGAAAACGCTGGCAAAGGCACTGATGTTGATGAGCACGGTAGGGTGATTCCTTCCTGTTCTGATCCGTCAATGCCAGCCTGCCTCCAGGGATGACTTCCCAATGAGGTAGATGAACCCCCCCCTTCTTTCCTTGTCCGCTGTTGGCTCCTCCCCCTTCTTCGGTCGACTACGACTCTTTTCTTCGGGCAATTTTTGGCACCCCATCCCTCATACTGCCCACTTCTGGGTAGCAGGCTTTCCTGGTGAATGAAGAAAATGTTGGCACTTCAGTCAGGCAAATTCTTCGTCGGCTCTGAAGTCTGGATGCTGTGGAATCGACAGCAGAGACGACCTTTTCGTTTTCTAGAAAGGGTCCTCTTCGTCGTCGATCTCCCCATGCCAACTCTGACACCGTGGTTTTTCTTCTTCTTTGTTTTTCTTTCAGTCAACATTTCAGTTGCTGCAGACTTTTTTTTCCCTCTGCCTTTGCTTGAAGGCTCCTTCTCGCAAAAATCCTCCCGCTCCTTTTCACCTTCCCATTTTGAAAACCAGGCTTGTTTTGATCCGATGGTTGGAAGGAGGATGCTGCGACCAACTTCAGACGAGGAAGGAGCAAGCAGCTCACACGGGAAGGAGCAAGCAGCTCGCACGCCACAGTCGAATGTGCGCAAGTTAAGTCGTAATGTGCTCTTTCCTTCTCTTGGAAGCAGCTTCCCTTTTTGACCGTTTCCGTGCTCTGCACCGGGGAAGGAACGAACAAAACACAAATGGCGTCATTGTTGTTCTGGATGTGCAGGTAAGAGCGACAGCCTTTACCCCTGATACCGCTCCAACTAGGAAAGAGTGACGGAGACGCAAGGTCGACCTTCCTTGCTCCGTATGTGGAAAATTGAAGGGCCAAGGGGCGGCAGACGCTCTTGCCTGAAATTGTGCTGGAAGGACCAACCCACCCACGAAGCTGAGGAAGGAGCGAGACAGGGAGTTCCATCACAAGGTAAGATGAAGAGGCCCGTGGCCGCGATAGTCTGGGGGTTTGATTTGCACCAAGGAGGAGATGAGGAAGGAAGGAGCATAGGACGTCAAGTGGCGTTCGGGGGAAATGTAATCGATAAGCAATGGAATGAACGACGAAGCAATGGAGAAATGAAGCATTATGAAGAAATGAAGCAATCAGCAATGAAGAAATGAAAGCAAAAAAGAAAAGAGAAAAGAGAAAAGAGAAAGAAGACTGTCCTATGAGAGATGACTAGAGTAGCTTTCCACAATACAATAGCTCTTCTCTCGCCCCAAGATCGAGTCGCCAGTTTAACTTCGCCATTATGTCTCCTTTTCTCATGGCAAACGTATTCTCCTGTTCTGCCTTGTTCCTGTTGTCTGCAGTCTGCCTTACTTAAAGAAAATCACGGAACATCCAGTAAGTCAAAAGCAATATAAGTTTCGACACTGCTGGTTTTACGAGCTCACACCGACAGCAAAAGTGGTGCAGTCGTCGTCGCACGGAAGCCCCTTTTCTCTTTGTTTTCTTCCTTTCCTTGGGTCCGCCCCATCTTCTGTTTGCCTGAGGCCAGGCCCAGCACCGCATCGGAGTAGCGCCTGAGGCACCAAAGGAGGGGCATTACAGAGCTGCAACCAGCATAGTGCCGGCCCGTCACCCACTCACAAAAAGGCCCCCACCCAAGCCTTCTCCCCCACCTTTTTCATCCATCTGTCTAGCCTTCCACCTTTTCGACCACGGCTCCGCCTCCCCGTATCGCCAGCCTCGACCTCCCGCGTCTCTGTCTTCTCTTTTCCTCGCTTAGACCCACTTCCGGTCCCCCATTCTTCTGCCGTGCCTCTTTATTCCGCCGCCGCGCCAGCCCAAGTCCAACGCACGCAGGTCCGTGGCTTTGGCTGTTGTCCGAAAGAGCTTTCCCCCGCCTCTCTCTCTCTCCCCCCCCAGAACAGATCGCCATGCCGCCGCCCTCGCTGCCGTCCAACCCGTTCCTCTCGGCCTTCAAGGCTGCAGACGCCGTCCCCGCTGTCCTCCATCCCCTCGTCCTTCTCTCCATATCCGACCAGATCACGCGCAACACCCTGCGGGGGGTCGGTGGCCCTGTGGTCGGCGCCATTCTCGGCCAGCAAAACGGGCGCCAGGTCACCCTCGAGCACGCGTTCGACTTTGTGGTTGAGAAGAAGGCCGAGGGCGATGCCGGCTTCAACGCCGTCTGGTTCGGCGACCGCATGGAGCAGAGTGAGTCCATGCAGCTTCTTTGTTCCCCCTTGTCATCTGCTTTGCCGTCCTCCCGTCTTCTTTGGGCCTGGCTAACTGGGTGCGCGCAACCCTCGCCCCAACCCACAGTGAAAACCGTACACAAGGACCGGAATCTCGACCTCGTCGGCTGGTACACCGTGCTCGGCCGCTCGGGCCCCACCGCCCCCGTCGTCCAGGTCCACGAGCAGCTCCTCGCATTTTGCGGCGAGTCCACAACCGCCGTGCTCCTGGCGTTCCACCCCGAAGACCTGCGTGAACCGTCTGTCGGAGGCAAGCTGCCCATTACGCTGTACGAGACTCACTACGAACAGGATGACAAGAGGTCCGAGGCGACAGCAGCAGAAGCAGCAGCAGCAGCGGCCGCCCCAACCAGTCGAGCCAAGGGAAAGGACGTGGCGTCGCGCACGGGCGCTGAAGACGAAGAGATGGAGGATGCACCAGCAACAGCAAAAGACGCGGCCGAAAGCTCCTCTGCCGCCGCCACTGCCACCGCCGCAGCCGTAGCCGCGGCCGCGAGCGCCGGCCTCCGAGTCCCCTTCAAGCTCCGCGAGATCCCCTACACGGTCGAAACGCAGGAGGCCGAGATGATCAGCATCGACTTTGTGGCACGCGGCGCTGCTAATGCCTCAGCCTCAGCCGCCGCCGCAAACACCGACAGCAACGCAAGCGCCGGGCCCACCGCCGAGGCAGGCCCGTCGTCGGCGACAGCAGCCGGGCCGGCGGTAACGACGGCAGCAGCGTCTGGCAAGGAAGCCGCCGGCGCTGGTGGTAGCAGTGGCAGCAGCCGTGACCGTGCCGTGGCGATCGAGTCAGGAAACCGGGGGAAGCGGCGGCTCGTCGCGGCCACAGAAACGTCGGCGCCGGCTGATGCGCGGGCGGGTGCTGCTTCCGAAAGCAGCAGCAGCAACAATAACAACAACAACAACAGCGGCAGCAGAAGAGGGAAAAGCGACAGCCCGCTGTCGCCCGAGGACGAGGAGCTAATTGCGACGCTGACAACGCGTGCCAACGCCATCCGCATGCTGCACGCCCGCCTGCAGCTGCTGACCAAATACCTCGCCAGCCTACCGGCGGACGCGCTCGAGCGGAGCGGCGCGACTGGAGTCATCGGCGCTGCATCGTCCTCCGGGGGCGCGGAAGAGGAAGAGGGGGAGGAGGATGGGGCCACGCATCTGCCGCTGTCGCTCCCGATTCTCCGGTCCATCCAGGCGCTGGTGCAGCGGCTGCCGCTGGTGGTGCCGCCGCCTCGCGACGGGGCCTTTGAGGAGGAGCGGCAGCGCGAGGCCAACGACGTGCAGCTGGTGTCGCTGCTGCTGGACGACGTGATGCAGAGCATTTCGTCGGTGCGGCAGGTGGGCAGCAAATTTGGCGTTGTTGAGTATGCGCGAACGTCGGCAGCGCGGAAGCACCCGGCAGAGCTAGGGCCGATGGCTGGCGGTTCCACCAGTCTCGAGGGGCTGTTGTAAATAAGTTGGGGAGACTGGCATTTGGATGGGGGGGGTGTAGGGGGTTAGGGTTGGTGGCGTTTTTGTGATACCACACAGAAAGGGGTATTACTTTTTTTATCATGCATGACAGGAAGGACAGAGGAGGGCGGTGGGCGGTTGACGCGTGGGATCCCAGATAGTAAAGGGGTACGCATGCTCTGTCTTACGCAACGGGGCCTGGTGATATGATCCCGATGAAAATGAAGCAGCAAAGCAAAACATGGACAAGCACAACAGCTCTTACACGTCGAGATCTCACAAGGTGAAGCAGCCGTGCAGGTCGATGGTTTCCGAAAAAAATAGTATATTATCAGCCAGAGTCAAATTTGTAAAGGCTGAGGGAACCTGAAGGCAGAAATCAAAAACACCAGCAAAAGAGACAAGACAGAACCAAGAGAGGACAAAAAAGCAGACGCAGCAGAAGGCAGAATGAAACGAAAAGAAGAAGAAAACACCAATCCGAGAACGTCCCCTCCCCGAACCACCCAAAGTCTAGCAGGAAAATACAGCCCCCGACGTTTCGTTTTCCGGACACCTCCATCTAACAGAGCCAGAACCATTGCAAGACGCGACCGGGGTCTTAAAAGCAGACAAATCCGAAAAGGAGAAGAGGGAGGGGAGAACAAGGACGCAGGAATACGCAAAATCAAAATCTCTATAAACCCCCTTTTTTTTTTGGCCTCTACCACCGGAGGACGGTCTGTCATCAAATCATCAGTCACGTTAGAAGAGGAAGAACAGAGAGAAGAAAAAAAAAAGAAACGAGGCACATCAGTGCGCCGACGCCTCGATGACGACCTTGAGGACGAGGTTGCCGTCGTGGTCCATGGTGCGGCTGGCAATCTCAAAGGCGCCCGGCGCGCCGGCGAGGCCCGTGACGCGGTGCGTGACCATGTCGTCGAGCGACGGCAGCGCGCCCGAGCACACCATGCGGATGCCCGCGGCGTACGTGTTGGCGTAGCGGAAGATGCCCAGGATGTCGATCTCGCGCAGGTGCGCCACCGACAGCGGCAGCGTCTGGATCGGCGTGCCCATGCCCACCATGATGATCTTGCCGCCGGGCTTCGTGGCGTAGAGGCCCGTGTGCATGCACACCTCCTTGCCCGTGCACTCAAACGTCAAGTCGAAGCCGTCGTATTCGTCGGAGGAGGAGGCGTCGTCTTCGTAGTCGGCGTCGGCGTCGGCGTCGGCGTCGGCGTCGTCTTCGTCCGCATCGGCCCGCATCCGTCGCGGCTTGGTCAGCGCCTGCAGGACGCTGGCGAGGCCCTTTGCGTTCTCGAGCTGCGCAGAAAAGGGAAAAAGGCCGTCGGCGGCGGCGGCGGGCGTCGACGTGCCCGACGACGGCGGCGACGACGCCTCCGACGACAACGGGGACGACGACAACGGGGACGACGACAACGACGACGACAACGACGACGCCGCCGCCGCCGCCTCCTCCACCGGCGTGGACGTGCCGGACGACGCGCCGTCGACCGAGCAGCTGCTCGTCGTCGTCGTCGTCGTCGTCGTCGTCGCAAAGACGAGCGGCCGCGGCCGCGGCACGACGTAGCCGTGCGTCGCAAAGCCCTTGGCCAGCGCATAGTTGACGCGGCCGGCGTCGACGTCGGCAATGGTGACCTGCGCGCAGCCGGCGTTGCGCGCCACGGCGGCCGTCAGCAGGCCCACGGTGCCGGCGCCGAGGACCAGCGCCGTCGCGCCGGGCACCGGGGCGGCGCGGTTGACGGCGTGGATGGCCACGGACAGCGGCTCGAGGAGAGCAGCTGCGTCAAACGACACATGGTCGGGTAGTCTGGGGGGAAATGCGTTAGAACGATACAACCTCTGACACAACCTTTGACACAACCTTTGACACAACCTTTGAACGTCACCCCCCCCACACCAAAACGTACTTGTGACACCACCGGGCTGGGTGGTTGATTCGGTCCTGCAGCGTGCCCTGGTAATGGGGCACGCTCTTTGCGCTGCTGCGGAAGCGCATCTGCTTGCACAGGTTGTAGCGGCCCCTGCGGCAGATGGTGCAGTGGCCGCAGGGGACGCCGACTTCGAGGGCGACGCGGTCGCCGAGCTTGAGGCCGCGGACCTGCGGGCCCAGCGCGACGACGACGCCCGACGACTCGTGGCCGAGCGACAGGGGCATGCAGGCGCAGAGGTCGCCGTTGGCAAACTTCTTGTAGTACGACACGTCCGAGCCGCAGATGCCGGTGGACTTGATGGCCACCTGCACCTCGCCGACGCCGGGGTCTTCCAGGCTTCTCACCTCCTAGGGACCAAGGAGAAGAGAGCCAGTCTGTTAGTTATGATTGGGCTATTTTAGGACAAGGGGGGAGGGTGTGTGTGTGTGTGTGTGTGCATGGGCGTGGGGGTAAAGGGGGATCTTGTGTAACTGAGTGAGATCTGGTCTGGGGGAAGACAAGGGGGGGGGGCTTTCTCACCAATCGCAGGTCGCGAGGGCCATGCAGAACTGAGGCGCTAACTGTCGACGAGGACTTGGAGAACGTGGGATAGTGCACGGGGGCATCGTCGACCGTGGCGGCGGGCGCCATGTTTGCTCTGATTTTCGATTTCGTAGAAAGGACGAGAAGGGGTACAAGGGGTCAAGGGGGGGGGGGGAGGGGGGGGAGGGGGTCGTCTAGCGGCGTGGGATGGCCGGTGGAAGATGGGATGGACTAGGTACAGAGCGGGTATTGCCGTCGATGTCAAGACGCGGCGCTACAGAGAGAGAGAGAGAGTGTGTGTGTGTCTCTTGGGGAGACCCTTGATTCCAAGTGTCTAGGTTGGCTCAGCCCCCAGGTCAAGAGACGATCTAGAGGAGCAGGCTACTCTCGCGGTGCCGTGCTGAGATCGAGGGACTCGAGTGCACAGGACAGGGCGCAGGGGGTCAGCCTGGGTGGGATGAGGACAGGGGCGGGAACAAGGGGAAGGGGGGGTGGAAGGACCCGGGGGGGCTGTATGTGTGTGTGTGGGATGATTCTGGTAAACAAGAGGGTGTTCCGCTCTGGAACGTGGTTGACACAATGCTAGAAGCTTGTTTGAGATGGTGAGGCTCTTTTTGTTTTGTTGTGTTGCTCGCTAGCCGTAGCGTGGGTGTAAGCGTGGGTGGTGGTGGTGCGGGCGTGGGATGGTCTCGACAGCCGGGCGTGGGGAGCGCGGGTTTGACGGGCGTGGGATAGACGGGCGTGGGATGGCCAAGAGGCTGTACTCCGTAGCTGGAGAGATGTATATTTATATGTGGGTGCTCTTTACTTGCGTGGGATGGTGGCACGAAGAGAGGGAAGAGAGATGTCGTTGTGAGATGTGAGCGGAAGGGAGAAAAGGCAGTGACATACAAAGGGGGGGGGGAGGGAGGGAAGAACGGCACGAGGGGGACGGACGGAACTGATGGAAGATGGGATCTTTATCAACACACGCCAGAGACTCTCCGAACCAGACTGACGCCGGACCGGAGCCCAATGGCAGCCCCCCCCCCCCCCCCCCCCCGGGGGGGGCCCGGGGGGGGGGGGGGGGGGGGGTGCCCGTTGCGGTGGTGTGGTTGGCGTGGACAGGGGTGGCCTAGCAAAAGGAGAGAGCCAGAAGGAGAGAGAGAGGGAGCTGCCAAAGCTGAGAAGAAGAAAACAAAC